>AWOL01S0003190.1:0-16325 GCA_000715115.1 Nicotiana otophora | reverse complement strand
GGGGGGGGGGGGATGGATTTCGGGTGGTTAACAGATCGAGTCAAATTTGGAATTTGAAGAAGAGTTGAGGCAGCTGATATCTGGTGTGATCGCACCTGCGCAAAAAGGGCCGCGGGTGCGAAGCCGCAGGTGCGAAAAATCCATCGCAGGCGCGAAGCCGCAGGCACGAAGAATTTTTCCGCTGGTGCGAAGCCGCAGGCGTAAAGAATTTTTCCGCGGGTGTGAAGCCGCAGGTGCGAGAAATTCATCGCAGGCACGGACACCGCAAGCGCCGCGGGTGCGAAGCCGTAGGCGCGAAGGATTTTGCCGCGGGCACGATGATCGCGGGGCAGTGAGTGTTTAAAGCGGGGATTTGAGCATCTTTGCTCATTTCTTCATTCTTGGATGATCTTTGGAGCTTCTTGAGAGGATCATTCACCTAGCAACTTGGAGGTAAGTTAATTCCCACCTATTGCAAGTTAAATACATGGTTTATATATGGATTTAGACATGGAAATTAGTATAAATTGTGGAATTTTTGGTAGAAGACCTAGAATTTGGTGTTTTTGGATTTTGACCACGAATTTGGGCATGGAATTGGGAATAAATCATATATTTGAGTTCATAAGATTATGGGTAATGATTAACTTCGAAAATATTCGGAATCTGGGCACGTGAGTCCGAGGGAGATTTTATCGACTTTTCGATCGGGGTTAGAAATTTGTTATAAATTGGATTATATTGAGTATTTGAGTATATATTAATGGGTTTGCATAATTATTGGCTAGTTTTGGAGCGTGGTGCATTGATTCAAATTGTTTAAAGGGCTCGGAAGCCGGTTATGAAACTTCGGAGCGAGGTAAGTCTCCTTTCTAACCTTATAAGAGAGAATTAACCCCATATGTGAAATAAATTAATATATGCTTCTAATTGTGGGGGCTACGTACGCACGAGGTGACGAGAGTCCGTACGTAGCTACTAGTTATGCCTATGTCCGGGCAGTCTAAGTTTACATCATGCCTTGTTGACATTACTGTCGATTTATGTTATTGTTTGCCTTGAGAAGAAGCAAGATTGAGGTTGAGTAGTAATTGTCTTGAAAGAATGGAAATTAGAAGAATTTAAGATTTAAAAGGTTTCATTTGAACTTCGTAATTTCAAAAAGAATTGAGGAATATTATAATAGCTTAAGAAATCTATGTGTAATCGCGTCGCAGTATGATTCGCGAGCGGGGTAATTTCCTTAAAAGGTTTCAAGTTGAATTTCCATTATTTTAAAAAGAATCAAGAAAGAAATATAATTTAAATGTTAAACTTATATTTGTCCGCGTCGCAGGTATGATTTGCGAGCGGAGTATTTTATTAAATTTATATTTGACTGCGTCGCATGTATGATTCGCGAGCGAGAAAATTTATAGATGCATCTATGATTCGCGTCGTTCGACCCTCGACAGTGCACAGTTTATTTTTATTGTTGGATCGGGCCATACGACCTCGGCATGACTTGCGCATGATTGTATTAATTGCTTCGGAAATTATAATAATTGATATTGCTTCATTGGCCTGCGATACAAACTGTTAAAATGATGAAAATGAATTTGGGAAAAACTTCTTGTTAACAAAAGAATTATTTACTTACTTCATGATATCGGGCTTACAGTCATTCTACGTGATCCATGCTTAATCATATCATTAGTATATTAATTATAGCCCATAGTAAGTATCTGAGTCGATCCCTTGTCACTACTTCTTCGAGGTTAGGCGGGATACTTACTGGGTACGCGTTGATTTACGTACTCATACTACACTTGCTGCACATTTTTGTGTAGGTACACATATGTTTAGCGGCCTTGTGGGCGCAGAGGCGCGATTATGGTGGGGACTTAGGTGAGCTGCATTCTATACAGCGATCCGTAGCCAACAGAGTCTCCCTCAGAGTACTTATATTTTTCCTATCCAATTTGTATTTCGGACAGCTGTTGTATTTTATTCTACATTCCTAGTTAATGCTCATGCACTTGTCACACCGGGTTTTGGGATGATTATGGGTTGTCTTGTATTGAAATTGTTGAAAATATTATTATTTACTTTGTAAACTCCATCTTTTGCTATTTAATTGAAGGAAAATATGATTTCAAAAGTAACAAAAGTGAGAACCCATTTAAGTATCCATTGTTGGCTTGCCTGACAGTGGTGTCCGGCGCCATCACGACCTTTATGGATTTTGGGTCGTGACAATATGGTATCAGAGCACTAGGTTTACTTAGGTCTCACGAGTCATGAGTGAGTCTAGTAGAGTTTTGCGGTTCGGTACAAAGACGTATGTACTTATCTTCGAGAGACTACAGGGCTGTTAGGAGCACTTCCTTTTCTTGATTCCTCATCGTGCGATTTGATTCCTCTGAGGATTATGTCTTCATTTCCTTCCTATTCGATCTTATGCGACGTGAAGCGCTAGTTATAAATCGAGAATTGAGGAATTTTAATGGTACTACAGATGTGGTGCGGGATGTTTCTCCCTACGTAATTGATTGGGCTATTGTTGTTGTCTTGTGGAAGGATATTCTGTCAATTCAGCTCAATAGTTGTACTTGTGGGAACTTTGAGGCTATGCACAGGTTGCTATGATGCTCATGAGTTGTTATCGCACAGTATTGAGGTGATGGTAGGATGATTGCCTATGTCTTGGGGCAGAGTATTATAAATGGTGCCGAGAAAGCGGTTGTCAGAGGTCGCAGTGTGCAGTGGATCAGGATTGGATCGGCATTCCCGGTATTGATGGCTCGAGAAAGATGATTTTCGGAAGGGTTTAAAGTTGGTAGCGACCTATCGTTTCAAGTGCTACGGAGGTAGATTTTTATTTAAGAAAACAACTAGGCAGCGAAGGATGAGGAAGGACATGTGGGAGGTGTATTGTGGCGGTTAAGTTCCTAGAAGGCCATGCNCTGGGTAGCGAAGGATGAGGAAGTACATGTGGGAGGTGCCTTGCACTGGTTAAATTTTCTAAAAGGCTAAGAGTGAGGAGCGAGAGTCAAATGATTGCTTGAAGGAGTGAGTTTGACCAAGTGGGAGAGTAGCAGAGTAGCATGTGGGTTATGTGATAGGATAGATACACGTCTTGAGGAAAGTTTGGAGTGATTTGGGATTTATGGTGGACAATGACTAGGTCTACAGACTTAATTTGGAATGTTGGCTGTTATATTAGGGGAAGATTGGATGCAACAGAAATGAGTTTGCCGATATGAAGAGGGATACAACATGACTTTGGATTGGAATGTATTGTCGCACCTTTAGTTGATGTCCATGAGGAGTGAACGGACTTGTACAGCTGGTGAACGAGCACGGGCTAAGGGTGGTTTATTGGCTTCGTGGTTATTATACTCGGTGCAGCGTTGTTGGAGGATGTCGGTATAGAATTTCCACATGTGGGTTATCTCCTGTGAGCAGGTTAGCGGTTGCGTGGTGTTGACGAAGCTCCTACAGAGAATTTCTACTGACTATCCAGGAAGAGGTCGAATATGTGCACGTGGCTAGTAATTCAGAGTATTCATGAAGTGTTTAACATAAAGGATTTCGAGGAATTTGGTAGGTTGATTGTGCTAGATCATGTCGATGAAGGAAGAATCTTGGTGGGTTCCAGGTTTATGAAATAGTAGATTCAAGATAAGTGGGAGAGTCCCACCTCCTACAGTTAGATTGCATGGTCGTCTATTTGTAAGATTTTTGGGGTATCGGCATATTGATAGGTTGTTACGACTAAGGAAGGAGAACATCGGTGGCAATTTGAGCAAGCGATTTGAGGAATGTGTGCTATAGTTGGCCTTATCGATTCATGCTCAGACTTTGGGAAGACTCAGTATTTATGTTTCGTGTAGAGGCGAGTTACAAGGAAGATGATTCGGCCAGGTGATTCGTTGAGAGGGCATCCATGTGCTAGTGGAGCCTTGGAGTTGATTATATTCATACCAAGTCAGAGTGGGTGACTCTCAATAACGGCCCTAGTAGATTCAAAAGTTAAGGTGCGGTGTCTAAGGATTTCGAGTCCATAGTATGGTTGAATATCGAGCTTTTGCAGCGAATTTTGATAAAGAAGTCTGGAGTGTTCCGTGTTATCCTTGGTCTACGGGGTATCATGAGAGGAAGGGGTACATGTAACTTTAATTTATAGAAGAGTCATCAAAATGGGTATATCAGTTGAAGACGCGATTATGCGCACAAGAAGGGTATGAAATGGTTCGTGGGTTTTGGGGACAATGTGGTCTCGTGAAATAGAGTCACTGAGGATGAGTGCGGATTGAGTTCGTTATATTGATAAAGGAGTTGTTATTATTTCTAAGGAAGATCCAGAGTAAATTAGGAGAAGTCGGGTTTGGTTAGCAATGGTTGAATTGGCATAATGATGGCAATGATCAGCTCCTTTGAAGAATTTAATATTTAAAAGATTTCATTTGAACTTCGTAATTTCGAAAAGAATTGAGGAATATTATAATAGCTTAAGAAATCTATGTGTAATCGCGTCGCAGGTATGATTCGCGAGCGGGGTAATTTCCTTAAAACGTTTCAAGTTGAATTTCTATTATTTTAAAAAGAATCAAGAAAGAAATATGATTTAAATATTAAACTTATATTTGGCCGCGTCACATGTATGATTCGTGAGCGGGGTATTTTCTTAAATTTATATTTGACCGCATCACATGTATGATTCGCGAGCGGGGACCGTGTCGCATGTATGATTCGCGAGCGGGGAAATTTATAGATGCATCTGTGATTCGCGTCATTCGACCCTCGGCAATGCATAGTTTATTTTTATTGTTGGATGGGGCCGTACGACCTCGGTATGACTTGCACATGATTGTATTAATTGCTTCGGAAATTATAATAATTGATATTTTCTCATTGGCCTGAGATATAAACTGTTAAAATGATGAAAATGAATTTGGAAAAAACTTCTTGTTAACAAAAGAATTGTTTACTTACTTCATGATATCGGGCTTGCAGCCGTTCTACGTGATCCGTGCTTAATCATATCATTGGTATATTAATTATAGCCCATAGTAAGTGTCTGAGTCGACCCCTCGTCACTACTTCTTCGAGGTTATGCGGGATACTTACTGGGTACGCGTTGATTTACGTATTCATACTACGCTTGCAGCACATTTTTGTGCATGTACACATATGTTTAGTGGCCTTGTGGGCGCAGAGGCGCGATTATGGCGGGGACTTAGGTGAGCTGCATTCTATACGGCGATCCGCAGCCAACAGAGTCTCCCTCAGAGTACTTATATTTTTCCTGTCCAATTTGTATTTCGGACAGCTGTTGTATTTTATTCTATATTCCTAGTTAATGTTCATGCACTTGTGACACCGGGTTTTAGGGTGATTATGGGTTGTCTTGTATTGAAATTGTTGAAAATATTATTATTTACTTTGTAAACTCCATCTTTTGCTATTTAATTGAAGGAAAATATGATTTCAAAAGTAACAAAATAAGAACTCATTTAAGTATTCATTGTTGGCTTGCCTGACAGTGGTGTCCGACACCATCATGACCTTTATGGATTTTAGGTCGTGACACCAGACTTCAGCAGTTTTCAACATTTTCTCAAATCCAAATTTCAATCAAATTTCAATCTGTTTCAAATCCGAGGCCCCCGGGACCCGATCCAAACATACCAACACATTCCAAAACACGATACGGACCTAGTCGAAGCCTCAAATCACGCCAAACAACATCAAAATTACGAATCAATGATCGAAATATTTCTTTAAATTTTCAAACATTCAAACTTTACTGAACGCGTCCGAATTACACTTAAACATTCTGGAATGACACAAATTTTTACGCACAAGCCATAAATTACGATACGAACCTATTCCAAAGCTCGGAATCCCAAACGGACATCGACAACATCAAAATTCACTTCAAATCAACCTTAAGAAATCCTTGAACTTTAAAATGCCAACCTTCCATAATAAGTGCCGAAATGCTCCCAGACTACCCGATATTCAACCCGAACACACGTCCAAGTCCGAAATCATCATACGAACCTATTGGAACCTTCAAATCCCGATTCCGAGGTTGTTTACTCAAAAGTCAAACCTTGGTCAACTCTTCCAACTTAAAACTTCCGAAATGAGAATTTTCCTTCCGTAACCCCTCCGAACTTCCCGGAATTCAATTCCGAACATATGTACAAGTCATAAAACATGAAGTGAAGATACTCGATGCCTCAAATCGCCAACGATGCGCTAGAGCTTAAAATGACCGGTCGGATCGTTATAAAAATACACGACAAAATATAATTATATCTGATTAAATAACAAATCCATGTTTAAATCAAATCTAGAGCAATATAGTCTCTCATAAAGTAATTTTCAGTTATAAATTGACTTATTATCACGTTTGTTACCGTTTCCAATAACAACTCAAGCTGCGTAAGAGTTAATATTATTGAAATTTCTCGATGAAATTTCTCCGGCAGCCTCTTGGCTCTTGCTGGAATGCAGAGTAAGGTTGCGTACAATATACCCTTGTGGTCTGGTCCTTCCCTGGATTCGCATAGCAGGAGTTTAATACACCTGGCTGCCTTTATAGTTTTCAAAAAGAAATTTTTACCTATATATACTACATTAGAAACTTATTTACCCTCACTGTTTAGATTTTTAACTTATTTACAAGTTGATATACTGTCACATCTCCTTTTTTCCCGGAGAATGGGCCAAATAAAGGAGTTTTTCCAATTTAAGTAATATTATTTGAAAATGGATTAATTTATTTTATTTTAAAGAGTCGCCACTTCGAATAAATATTTACGGTGTCCCGGGTCACCATTTATTTAAAATATCAATTCAAGAAAATTAACTCTATTTAAGTATGCGAAACACAAAAGACCGGGTAAGAAATTTTATTAACCAGGGAGAAAGTGTGAGGCATTCCCGAGTTTCGTGGTTTTATCACGGTCGCTTTAATAGTTATACCTGACTTAACTAATTCTTGATATTTTATGTTCTAGGGAAATTTATGCACTTTTGCCTTAAACCGCTTTTAGTTGCTTGATAATTTGTAATTATGAAATTATCTTGAAACGAATCACGCGTACGTACATGTATTCGTTTTGTTTGGTGTGTCAAGAATCATGTCACACGTACGTGTACAAAATTAATAATACTTTATTATTTTAAAATTGTTTTGTCAAAGTCGTACGAATATATACTTTGCCTTTAATTTGAGAAATCATAACTACGTCACGCGAACATGTACATAATCACGATAATTGATTGTTTAACACGCACCTAAAGCATACTAGCGTATTCAGACTATTCCATTTATTTTTCCTTTTAGATTCAAGACATTTATTTGTATATTATTACTTTTACCTATTACCATGACTCTTAAATTAGTTCGTGATTCATCTCTCTCCCTCATAATTGTTAGCACTCTTTTTATTTCTTATAACGTTCTTGAATTAATTAGCAAATCGCATCACTTCCTCACTTATAATTATTTTTTACTAATAGGCATAAAAATGTGTCTAGGCCTAATGAGTATACTCCTCGTGAACCCTCTTTGTTAAAATCGACATATAAATGCGAGCAGCAATTCGGCCAAAAATTCAGCCATGACATTTGTAAGCAGTTAATGCAAAAAAATAAGACAATAAATTGAAAATACCGTCATTTAACGATCACAGTCATAAAACCAATTCTTGACTCTAAAATGGGAAGCAGCAAACTAATCCAATTCTTGAAACTATTTCAAACAAAAATTATCCTAACATTATTTCAAGTCATTAAGAACTCACTTAAAGCACTAGTATAATATTCTACACATGAAGGACGTTAGCTTTTAGAAAAGAAATTCTCACATACTTCTAACCACATATCACAATACAATAAGTCAACTTAACTTACTTAAATGCCAAAGGCAGTAAGTAATCTTAACTAAAAATAATTAATGTAACTGTAGTCACTCTCTTTTTACTTTTTTTTCTTAAGACTAAATAACTGACCCAATTAACAAGTTACAGAAGTGACTTAAGCTTACAAGAATATCTCTTTTAAAAAAACATAATTAAATTTTAAAAAAAAACTTTACTAACAGGGATGAAGGATTTTCGACAGAGACTTAAGACCGACATTCACTCTTTGAGTTGAAATGCATTTTTATTTGAACCCATAAACAAAATTTACTGAAAAATAAAAAGAAATGTATTTCTTTTTACATCACACCAATTTTATGTTAGATCTCAGTTTATGTTTGAATCAAAGGTAAAGAACAAGAGACGTGTGGTATTAGACAATTACTAAATACCAACTGTGATAAAGAAATGGAGATCCAAATAAAATCATTTATGATCCACCCTTATTGCCTTTTGGCTCTTATGTGCCTTAACCAAAGTTTTTACCTCTTTTATTGCCATGATATCCCTCCCTAATCATTTTTCCTTAATTGAAATTATAATTATGTCTTATGTAATTGTTCATCCTTAATTGAGGTTATAATTATATTTCTGTTGCGTACCCTTAATTGAATTTGCCGTATCTCTTTCGTAATTGCTCAACCCTAAAAGAAGTTTAGCTATCCTATATCTTTTTTGACTTATCCTTATTTGGAATTATTGACCTGTGATATCTCCCTTGTTGTTGAATTGTACTTTGTAGGATCATTGTTGCATATCATCTCTCCCTTGTTGAGCTATTCTTATTGTGACTAGTATTCTCTATTATGTTTATTTTTTGTGAACTCGTTCTACCGTTTCTTTGAGATCGGAAGCTCTTGAGTTAGGTTACTTGCAGTACGTTTGTGTTATTGTCATTGTTGTTGTTTTACTCAGTATTGTGTAGCACGAGGTTTCTGACGTGCGCTTGTTGTTGTGATGCACGAGGTCTCTGTCATGCGGGTGTTATTGTGTTGCACGAGGTTTCTGTCGTGCTATTATTACTATTGATATGTGCACACGCTGCATGACAAGGCGGGCTATATATGTGGGTTGTGCATGTGGAGAGACAAGGTGGGAATATTATTATGCACGTGTGGCGAGATAAGGCGGGCATTTATTTATTTATTGCGCACGTGGCGAGACAAGGTGGGTTATGTCAGGGATTGATCTGTGATGACTTGTGATGGCCTGGGGGCGTTCTTGTGGTTTTATATTTATGTAGCGGCGTACCTATCTGTGTGAGCTTTTATCTTGTGAAAATTTGTGGGAAACATTCCTACGTGTTGTTCATTTCTCTATGCTTACTAGTTGGCCTGAACTGTGTTAGAACACTTGCACAAGCATACACATAGTTAATCACTCCTATCGATTTAATAAGATGGTTCCTGAGATTATTGAGTATTTATACACCCCCTCGTCTACTTGCCTTCTATGTGAGAATGGTTTTATTGGCACGTGAGTCGTCCGTGCAGTTACTAGTTGAAATGATGGCACAAGATGCCAAGTGTTTAGGGTTCACAAAGTTGGACCCGTGACATATGAATATTTTGAGGTATGGTACCTCGTGGAGATTATTGGATAAAACCTTATGTGAAAGTGGTTATTCTCATCTAGTTACTACCTACCCTTCTTTAAATTGTGTTCACCGGATTGAGACTGTGTTCAGCTTACTCTACTGTGTTATTACTTGTTGTGTTCCGCTGCTAATTGTTGTTTCTATTTCTTATTGCAAGTACCATATTATCGTTGTCATTATGCGTAGCTTTATAGATATATCATATTTTGTTAGTTTTACACTTATACTCGCTTAGGTTATTTAGTCCAGTAGGTGTCTTGACTGTTCCTCATCACTACTTCACTGAGGTTAGTCTTGATACTTACTGGGTACCGCTGTAGTGTACTCATACTACGCTTATGCATAATTTTTGTGCAGATACAAATATTTCGGAGTCAGTCGATTCGCTAGTTTGTTGTACGGATCTTGTTGCGGAGACTCAAGGTAAACCTGCTGCTACGTTCGTATACGTCGGAGTCACCTTCTGACATTGTATTTGCACTGTTTTATCTTTATTTCGAAACAGTTGTATTTAGAGATTTATTTTCTAGCAAACTCAGTAGAGTTTATGACTTGTACTACCGGTTTTGGGATTATAAATCTTGTATGGAGATTTCTAATTTGCATTTGTCAAACATTATTTATTATTGTTGTTAAATGTAAGGCTTACCTAGTCCCTAAGGCTAGGTTCCATCACGACCTCCTACGAAGGGAGATTTGGGTCGTGACACGCCTGATTTCCGACCGTTTTGACGGTCGGAATTTAGTCATTTTCTAGTGCACTCCTTACTTATATATAAAAATGAAATGATGGCTATCTAGTATGTTACGCGGCGCCTTCCTGAGATTCTTTGGAAGGGCGACGTAAGGCTAAGCAATCGACATCAGTGTGACTGTTATCCGCCAACTGAGGGCCCCTCTGTACGCTAGACTAGATTGTCAGTGTCGTTCGGGAAAACCAATGTCATGAGCAACTGAGAGAGAAGAAAAGAGAATTTAGAATGAAAGAAATCTTGATTGCATTAATGAAAGCTATTACAGAAAAGCAACACGGTGTCGGGGGGAGAGACACCAGTACAGAGAATTTTTTGCTTGCTAGAAAGTTTGATTGCTTGATCCCCCTTAATAATGCTTAAAAAAATAAACCAAAGTTACATAACTTGACCTAAATAATCTGTAGAAGCACACTTAAAGAAAATGCAGTAAACTACTATATATTTACAATGAAAAGGACTTAGTCTTCTACAAGGTAGAAACGGGTCTGTTGGTAGCGACTTTATCTGTAGCATCAGGGTCTGTGCGCGTGGCGCTGTTGGCGTCTGCCTATGGCTGGGCGCTAGCGATGGCTAGCAGTGGGGAGACAGAGGCACATGCGCGCTTGTCACTTGGAGCTACCGAGACCACGGGGCCGACCGTGGCGCTGGGCCTTAGGAGGCTTGCCAGGATACCACAGGGCGCATCCAAAGAGTCATGGGGCATGGCTGGAAAGCTGCCCATGACATTCTCCCCCACCTGAGTTGGAAATGTCCTCGACACCTTACTTGCAAGATAATCATCAAGTAGGTTCTTGTAGGCTTTGAGGTTTGTTCCCCTCTCCCAGGTATTCTCCTCTGCATCACATCCCTTCCATTTCACCAAGAACTCTTGGTGATCTTTCCTTGAGGCGTGAATCACTCGATCATCAAGAATGGCTTCAACACACCTTTTCCCAGTTGAATTGGGGACTCGAATACTGGGTACTCTGAGTTGGATCCGTGAAGGATCCTCCATATCTTCCCGAAAAGGTTTCAGGATACTGACATGGAAAGCGGAATGGATTTTCCACCAAGCTGGGGTATCCACCCGGTATGTAACTTTTCCAATGCGCCTTTCAATGGACAATGGTCCAATATATTTTTGTAATAGGCGAGGGTCATGGACCCCTGCAAACAAGTACCGCTTTGGGATTTTGACCATCACTTTGTCTCCTACTTGGTATTCAACAAAGCGACGATTTTGATCAGCATGCCTCTTCACCTGCTTTTGGGCTTTGACAAGATAGCTTCGCACTATCTCCAAATTTTGCTTCCATTCTTTTGAGAAGCTAGCAACTCGAGGAGATTTTGACATGTTTGGTCCATTCACAGTGTGTGGGAGTAGCGGTTGTTGTCCGGTTACAATTTCAAAAGCGCTTTTATTGGTACTAGAGCTCTTTGTGAATTGAAACACAACTGAGCAACATCCAGAAGCTTCACCCAGTTCTTCTGCTATCCGGTTATGAAGTGGCGGAGATATTCCTCCAGCATGCCATTAAATCGTTCTGTCTGGCCATCAGATTGCGGATGAAAACTTGAGCTATGACTCAATTTTGACCCGAGACACTTAAAGAGTTGGGTTCAAAAGTAGTTAGTGAAACGTGAGTCGCGATCACTAATGATGTCTTTAGGCAGGCCCCAATATTTGATGACATGAGAGAAGAAGAGTCAAGCTATTTCTTTTGTTGATATATATTACGGGGCTGCTATAAAGGTAGCATACTTGGAAAACCGATCCACCACAACCAGGATAGTTGTGAGATCTTCGAACTTGGGTAATCCGGTGATGAAATCCAGGGAAATGCTTTCCCAAGGTCTTTTTGGGACAGCTAGTGGTTCCAAGAGTCCTGCTTGCATCAAGCGGTCCGACTTATCCTTCTGGCATACTAGACAAGTCTTCACATACTAAGCAACGACATCTGTCATTTGAGGCCAACAATCTGCACGGCGAAGTAATGCCATAGTGTGTTCTTCACAGGGATGACCGAACCACAAAGTATCGTGGCATTTTGCCAGAAGATTCCTTCGCAAATCTCCTCCCTTAAGAACATAAAGTTGGTTCCCCTTCTCTTTCAGGAAACCAACTTCTATGTAGAACTGGCGAGTCTTGCCCTGTCCTACCAAATCAACCAAATACTGAGCAGCAGGATCCTTGATGAGTAGATCTTGTATCTGGTCTTTTATGGTGGTGGTTACTTCGCTCCCTCTTACGGTGGCGAGTAGGCACACTGATGCTAGATCAGCTCTCTGACTGAGCGCCTCAGCAACATGATTAATCTTCCCACTTCGGTACTCTGGGTTGAAGTGAAATTCCGCTAGGACTTCCTGCCACCTAGCCTGTCGACCATTCAGCTTCGGCCGGGTCATGAAATGGCTAACAACTGTGTTGTCTGTCTTGACCATGAACGTGGTTTCTAGTAGATAATGCCTCCAAAGACGTAAGCAATGAACGACAACCAAGGGCATAGCGCCTCTCTACATCCTTTAGTTTCTGGCTCTCGTACACTACGGGATGCCCTTCTTGTAGCAAGACTCCACCAAGGGCATAGTCGGAGGCATCCGTTTGTATCTTGAATGGCTTGGCTAATTCAGGGAGAGCCAAGACGGTGCTACTAGATATAGCCGCTTTCAATGCGTTGAAGGCCTCTACTCACCTTGGTCCCCAATCCCAGGGTGTGACCTTCTTGAGAAGTTCTATCAGTGGTACTGCAATGAGGGAGTAATTTTTCACCAATCGCCGATAGAAGTTGCATAGGGCAAGGAACGACCTCAAGGCGTGTATATCGTTAGGCGACGGCCAATCTGTGATGGCCTAAATTTTCTGATGGTCCATCTTGATCTGCCCTTCCTCGATGACATGTCCGAGGAAGTCAATTTGTTTCCAAGTAAAGGAGCACTTGGATAGCTTTGCATATAATTCGTGCTCCCGCAATCCGGCTAAGACCTGCTGCAAGTACTCCAGGCGTTTTTCCAGTTTCTGGCTATATACACAATGTCATCCAACTATACTACCACGAATTCGTTAATGAATTCTCAGAAGACTTGGTTCATCAGGGTGCAAAATGTGGCTGGCGTATTAGTTAAGCCGAATGGCATAACCAGGAAGTCGTACGACCCATATCTTGTCACGCAGGTCATCTTATGTTCATCACCTTCTACAATCCGAACTTGCCAATAACCCGTCCTTAGGTCTATTTTGGTGAACACTGTCGCACCACCCAGTCTGTCGAACGAGTCTACCATTAGCAGAATAGGGTACTTGTTCTTCATGATGATTTTGTTTAGAGTCAGATAATCCACACAGAGCCGTAAACTGCCATCATGTTTCTTTTAGAATAGCACAGGGGACTCGTTTGGGGACTTGGAGGATACTATGATCCTTGTGTCTAGCATTTCTGTCAATTATCTCTGAAGCTCGGTGAGTTCGGGGTATGACATTCTGTACGGAGCCCAGGCAGGTGGCTTCGCA
Source organism: Nicotiana otophora (assembly GCA_000715115.1). Lineage (NCBI taxonomy): Eukaryota > Viridiplantae > Streptophyta > Magnoliopsida > Solanales > Solanaceae > Nicotiana > Nicotiana otophora. The sequence goes on along the minus strand of AWOL01S0003190.1, from coordinate 2,588 downwards.
CCCTGCACTAACTCAATCTCATGGTCCACAGTGCGCCTAGGTGGGAGTCGCTTTGGCATATCTTGTGGCATGATGTATTCAAATTCCAGTAGCATCTCCTTCACTGGTGCAGGAATGGGACCCGAGGAGGGTTCTATATATTCAATGCAGAGGGTATCCAGGAACGTGGGTTCATGTCTTTTGACCCCCTTCTTCAACTGCAAGGTCGAGATGTTCTCGGCGGCCATCTTCATGGGCATGCACAAAATAATGCAGGGCTTGCCCCATTTGTTCCCATCATCAGTAGCATGTCTGCATACGGTACGGGCATGGTGTTGGTTTGCCTCAGGAATTCCAACCCCACTATCAACTCGAGGTCATCTATGATCACCACGCGCATGTTGAATTTTCCTTCATAAGGGCCAAGATTTACTGGTACTTCTTTGGCTATTCCACCCACTGGCTGAGGAGGTGAGTTGATAGCCTTGACACAGCCTCTGTCCTTTCCTACAACTAGGCCAAGGTGCTCCACCCGAGTCGAGTCTAAGTAGTTGTGGGTAGCACCCGTGTCTATTATCGCCCGAATGGGCTTGCCATTTACCTTCATGTCGATGAACATTAAGGTCCTCTCTTGATTAAGAGGATTCCTCTCATTTGCCTTTTTTTCCCTTTCTTGGCGATTGGGCAGGGGTCCTTCTTCTTACGGATACCAACACTGGTTCCCGCTAAGGAGTCAGAAATAGAGCCAACAATTGCATTAAATGCACCTACTGGTTCGGTCTGGTCCGCATCATCTGCGTCATCATCCGCCCCATCATCAAAAGCTTGATGAGCGTTCATCTGTGCATGTGGGCATTCATTATTCCAATGTGGTCTGCCGCAATGACAGCATCCTGAGGGGGGTTTCCTCCCCCGATCATTGTTGTTAGATGCAGTGCTAGTACTGCCTGAGAAGGGAGCCTTAGATTTGGTTGAACTACGGTCTCCTTCGCTTCTACTAGGGCCACCAGTGTTCGGCTGACCCCCTTTGTATCCTCCTCGGACAGGTTGTTGAGGCCTGTCCTTCCGGGCTTCCACTTTATAATCCTCAAGGCACTCTGCTGCTTGGATCGCCTTAGGTAACGTGTCTACCCTTTGTCTTTACAACTCCATGCGGATATAAGGTTTCAACCCTTCCAGGAAGGTGAAGAGTTTGTCTTTGTCCCCCATGTCACGGATGTTCAGCATGAGCGCAGAGAATTCTCACACTGATTTGGTCTGGCGGAGCTCCCGTAGCTTTCTCCTTACATTGTACTCAACATTTTCGGGGAAGAACTTTAGGCTTATGGTTGCCTTCAGTTCTGCCCATGTCTCGAGGGTATCTTCACCGGCCTTGATGGCTTCATATTTCACTCGCCACTAGAGTTTGGCATCGCCCTGAAGATACATGGCAGCAGTTGCTACCTTCTTAGCTTCTTCTAAGCCCCCCACGGCATCGAAGTATTGTTCGATGTTGAAAATGAAGTTTTCCACTTTTTTGGCATTTCGAGCTCCACTGTATGGCTTTGGCTCAGGAATTTTCAGTTTTTGTGCCACAGAGGAGAGGTTCACAACACCACCGATTTGTTTTCCGCCTCCTCCAAGTAGGCCTTGTAAAGCAGCATTGACAACGTTGAGTTGGCTTGTCAAGTTCTTTATAGTTTGTTGCATGGCAGTCACCTTGTCTGCCTCTTGTACCTTGTGGGCTAAATCCTCGGTACGCTCCTGTTGGAGGACCTCGAATTTACCAAAAATTTGGCTGCCTCTGTGGCTGCCGTGTGTCGATCTCCTTCAGAGCCGCGACTGATGTTTTCTATGTCAACTTTGGCCTGGATCAATCTGCGGTCCAGGTCGTCCAACCTTTGCACTAGGTTGGTCTTTAGGTCAGTCACCATTTCCACGATGGGTCGTAATACGTCAACCATCTCCTCAAAAATAGCGATGCGATCCCCATGATTCACCATGGTCAGAAATGGTGGTAATTACAATGTAATCCCTCGTCTGATGTCGAGCCTAGGCTCTGATACTAACAGTTACGCGATGCCTTCCTAAGATTCTTTGGAAGGGCAACGTAAGGCTAAGCAATCGATGTCAGTGCGATTGATGTCCGCCAACTGAGGTCCCCTCCATACGCTAGACTAGATTGTCAGTACCGTACAGGAAAACTAATGTCATGAGCAACCGAGAGATCAAAAAAAAAGAATTGAGAATGAAAGAAAGCTTAATTGCATTAATGAAAGTTATTACAGAAAAGAAACACAGTGTCGGGGGGAAGAGACACCAGTACAGAGAATTGTTTAAGTTTGATTGCTTGATCCCCTTTAATAATGCTTAAAAAAAATAAATCAAAGTTACATAACTTGACCTAAATAAGTTGTAGAAGAACACTTAAAGAAAATGCAGTAAAACTACTGTATATTTACAATGAAAAGGACTTAGTCTTCTACAAGGTAGAAACAGGTCCGTTGGCAGCAACTTTGTCTTTAGCATCAGGGTCAGCGCGCGCGGTGCTGTTGGTGTCTGCCTGCGGCTGGGCGCTGGCGATGGCTAGCGGTGGGGCGACAGAGGCACATGCGCGCTTGTCACTTGGA
>AWOL01S0003189.1:0-11646 GCA_000715115.1 Nicotiana otophora | reverse complement strand
CAATGCGCCTTTCAATGGACAAGGGTCCAATATATTTTTGCAATAGGCGAGGGTCATGGACCCCTGCAAACAAGTACCTCTTTGGGATTTTGACCATCACTTTGTATCCTACTTGATATTCAACGAAGCGACGATTTTGTTCACCATGTCTCTTCATCCGCTTTTGGGCTTTGACAACATAGCTCCGCACTATCTCCAAATTTCGCTTCCATTCTTTTGAGAAGTTAGAAGCTCGAGGAGATTTTGACATGTTTGGTGCATTCACAATGTGTGGGAGTAGTGGTTGTTGTCCGATAACAATTTCAAAAGAGATTTTCTTATTTCTAGAGCTCTTTTGGGAATTGAAATACACTTGAGCAACATCCAAAAGCTTCACCTAGTCCTTCTACGATCTGGCTACAAAGTGGCGTCGATATTCCTCCAGCATGCCATTGAATCGCTCCATCTGGCCATCAGATTGTGGATGAAAACTTGAGCTATGACTCAATTTCGACAAGAGGCACTTAAAGAGTGGGGTCCCAAAGTTACTAGTGAAGCGTGGGTCACGATCACTAACGATGTCTTTAGGCATGCCCAAATATTTGACGACATGAGAGAAGAAGAGTCGAGTACTTTCTTCTGTTGATATATATTGTGGTGCTACTATAAAGGTAGCATACTTGGAGAACCGATCCACCACAACCAGGATGGTTGTGAGATATCTGACCTTGGGCAATTCAGTGATGAAGTCTAGGGAAACGCTATTCCAAGGTCTTTTTGGGACAGTTAGTGGTTCCAAGAGTCATGCTTACATCAAGCGGTCTGACTTATCCTTCTGGCATACTAGACAAGTCTTCACATACTGAGCGACGTCAATGGCCATTTGAGGCCAATAATATGCATGGCGAAGCAATGCCATGGTGCGTTCTTCACCGGGATGACCGACCCGCAAAGTATCGTGGCATTCCGCCAGAAGGGCCTCTTTAGAAACATAAAGTCGGTTCCCTTTTACTTTCAGGAAACCATCTTCTATGTAGAACTGGCGAGTCTTGCCCTGTCCTACCAAATCAACCAAATATTGTGCAACGGGATCCTTGATGAGTAGGTCCTGTATCTGGTCTTCTATGGTGGGGGTTACTTCGCTCCCCTTTAGGGCGGCGAGTAGGCACACCGATGCTAGATCACCCCTCTGACTGAGCACATCAGCAACATGATTGGTCTTCCCACTTCGGTACTCCAGGTTGAAGTGAAGTTCCGCTTAGAGTTCCTGCCACCTGGCCTGTCGACCATTAAACTTTGGCTGGGACATGAAATGGCTAATTGATATGTTGTTTGTCTTAACCATGAATGAGGCTCCCAGTAGATAATGCCTCAAAAGGCGTAAGCCATGAACGACATCCAATAATTCTTTCTCGTGGGCGGCATCGCGCCACTCTGTATCCTTTAGTTTTCGGCTTTCATACGCTATGGGATGCCCATCTTGTAGCAAGAATCCACCAAGGGCATAGTTAGAGGCATCTGTTTGTACCTCGAATGGCTTGGCCAAATTAGGTAGGGCCAAGACGGGGCTACTAGACATAACTGTTTTCAATGCGTTGAAGGCCTCTACTCGCCTGGGTCCCAATCCCAGGGTGTGGCCTTCTTGAGCAATTCCAACAGCGGCACTGTAATGAGGGAGTAATTCTTCACAAATCGCTGATAGAAGTTGCATAGGACAAGGAACGACCTCAAGGAATGGATATTCTTTGGCGGCGGCTAATGTGTGATGGCCTGAGTCTTCTGTTGGTCTATCTTGATCCACTCTTCCTCAATGACATGTCCGAGGAAATCAATTTGTTTTTAAGCAAAGGAGCACTTGGATAGCTTTGCATATAATTCGTTCTCCCGCAATTAGGCTAAGACCTTCCGCAAGTGCTCTAGGTGTTCTTCCAATGTCTGGCTATATACAACAATGTCATCCAAGTAGACCACCACGAATGCATCAATGTATTCTCGGAAGACTTGGTTTATCAGGTTGCAAAATATGGCTGGCGCATTAGTCAAACTAAGTGGCATAACCAGGAAATCGTACGACCCATATCTTGTCACGCAGGTCGTCTTGTGTTCATCACCCTTTTCAATCCGAACTTGCCAATAACCTGTCCTCAGTTCTATTTTGGTGAACACCGTCGCACCACCCAATCTATCGAACAAGTCTGCCATTAGCAGAATAGGGTACTTGTTCTTCACGGTGATTTTGTTTAGAGCCCGATAATCCACACAGAGTCATAAACTGCCATCATGTTTCTTTTGGAATAGCACAAGGGACCCGTATGGGAACTTGGAGGGTATGATGATCCCTGTGTCTAGAATTTTTGTCAATTGTCTCCAAAGTTCAGTGAGTTCTTGTTGTGACATTCTGTACGGCGCCCGGGCAGGTGGCTTTGCACCTGGCACCAACTTAATCTCATGGTCCACAGTTCACCTAGGTAGGAGATTCTTCGGCATGTCTTATGGAATGATGTCTTCAAATTCTAGTAGCAGCTCCTTCACGGGTGCAAGAATGGGACTTGAGGTGCGTTCTATATCATCAATGTAGAGGTTAGCCAGGAATGTAGGTTCAAGTCTTTTGACCCCCTTCTTCAACTGCAAGGCCGAGATGTTCTCAATGGCCATCTTCATGGGCATGCATGGGATAATGCAAGGCTTGGCCCCATTTATTCCCATCATCATTAGCATATCTGTATATGGTACGGGCGTGGTGTTGGTTTGCCTCAGGAATTCCAACCCCACTATCAACTCGAAGTCATTTATAATCACCATGCGTAGGTTGAATTTTCCTTCATAAGGGCCAAGCTTCACTGGTACTTCTTTCTCTATTCCACCCACTGGCTGAAGGGGTGAGTCGATAGCCTTGATACGACCTCTGCCCTTTCCTACAACTAGGCCGAGGTGCTCCACCTGGGTCGAGGCTAAGTAGTTGTAGGTAGTACCCGTGACTATCATCGCCCGAATGGGCTTGACATTTGCCTTCATGTCGACGAACATTAAGGTACTCTCTTGATTAAGAGGAGTCCTCTCATTCTCCTTCTTTTCCCCTTTCTTGGCGATTGGGCAGGGGTCCTTCTTCTTACGGATGCCAGCACGGGTTCCTGCGAAGGACTCAGAAATAGAGCCACCAATTGCATTGAATGTACCTACTGGTTCATTCTAGTCTGCATCATCTACGTCGTCATCAATCCTGTCATCAAAAGCTTGATGGGCATTCATCTGTGCATGTGGGCATTCGTTATTCCAATGTGGTCCGCCGCAATGACGGCATCCTGAGGGGGGTTTCCTCCCTCGATCGTTATTGTTAGATGCAGTGCTAGTACTGCTTGAGTAGGGAGCCTTAGATTTTGTTGCACTCAGGTCTCCTCCACTTCTGTTAGGTCCATCAGTGTTCTGCTGGCCTCCTTTGTTTTCTCCCCGGACAGGCTGTTGAGGCATGTCCTTCCGGGCTTCCACTTGATAATCCCAAAGGCCCTCTCTTCTTGGATCACCTTAGGTAACGTGTCTACCCTTTGTCTTTGCAACTCCATACATGAATAAGGTTTCAACCCTTCCAGGAAGGTGAAGAGTTGGTCTTTGTCCCCCATGTCACGTATGTTCAGCATGAGCACAGAGAATTCCCGCACGTAATCCCGTACTGATTGTGTTTGGCAGAGCTCTCGTAGCTTTCTCTTGCATTATACTCAACATATTTCGGGAAGAACTGTAGACGTATGTCTGCCTTAAGTTCTNGCTTGACATTTGCCTTCATGTCGACGAACATTAAGGTACTCTCTTGATTAAGAGGAGTCCTCTCATTCTCCTTCTTTTCCCCTTTCTTGGCGATTGGGCAGGGGTCCTTCTTCTTACGGATGCCAGCACGGGTTCCTGCGAAGGACTCAGAAATAGAGCCACCAATTGCATTGAATGTACCTACTGGTTCATTCTAGTCTGCATCATCTACGTCGTCATCAATCCTGTCATCAAAAGCTTGATGGGCATTCATCTGTGCATGTGGGCATTCGTTATTCCAATGTGGTCCGCCGCAATGACGGCATCCTGAGGGGGGTTTCCTCCCTCGATCGTTATTGTTAGATGCAGTGCTAGTACTGCTTGAGTAGGGAGCCTTAGATTTTGTTGCACTCAGGTCTCCTCCACTTCTGTTAGGTCCATCAGTGTTCTGCTGGCCTCCTTTGTTTTCTCCCCGGACAGGCTGTTGAGGCATGTCCTTCCGGGCTTCCACTTGATAATCCCAAAGGCCCTCTGCTGCTTGGATCACCTTAGGTAACATGTCTACCCTTTGTCTTTGCAACTCCATACATGCATAAGGTTTCAACCCTTCCAGGAAGGTGAAGAGTTGGTCTTTGTCCCCCATGTCACGTATGTTCAGCATGAGCATAGAGAATTCCCGCACGTAATCCCGCACTGATCGTGTTTGGCAGAGCTCTCGTAGCTTTCTCTTGCATTATACTCAACATATTTCGGGAAGAACTGTAGGCGTATGTCTGCCTTAAGTTCCGCCCATGTCTCGAGAGCATCTTCACCGTCCTTGATGGCTTCGTATTTCACCCGCCATCAGAGTTTGGCATCACCCAGAAGATACATGGCAGCAGTTGTTATGTTCTTAGCTTCTTCTAGCCCCCCCATGACATCGAAGTGTTTTTCAATGTCGAAAATGAAGTTTTCCACTTCTTTGGCATTCCGAGCTCCACTACATGGCTTTGGCTCAAGAATTGTTAGTTTTTGTGCCACATGGGCGAGGCTCACAAAACCCCCAATTTGGTTTCCGCCTCCTCGAAGCAGGCCTTGTAAAGCAGCATTGACAATATTGAGCTGGCCTGTCAAGTTGTCTAGTTTGTTGCATGGCAGTCACCATGTCTGACTCTTGTGCCCTGTGGGCTAAATCCTCGACACGCTCCTGTTGGAGGACCTCTAATTTACCAAAAATTTTTGCTGCCTCTGTGGCTGCTGTTTGTCGGTCTTCTTCAGAGTCGCGACTGATGTTTTCTATGTCAACTTTGGCCTGGAGTAGTTTGTGGTCCAGGTCATCCAACATTTGCACTATGCTAATATTTAAGTCAGGCGCCATTTCCACAATGGGCCGTAATACGCGAACCGTCTCCTCAAGGATCACGATGCAATCCCCATGATTCACCATGGTCAGAAATGGTGGTAGTTGTAATACAATCCCACGTCCGATGTCAAGCCTAAGCTCTGATACCAACTATTACGAGGCACTTTTTAAGATTCATTGGAAGGGCGACGTAAGGCTAAGCAATCATTGTCGGTGCGATTGTTAGTGTCGTACGGGAAAACCAATGTCATGAGTAACTGAGAGAGCAGAAAAGAGAATTGAGAATGAAAGAAAGCTTGATTGCATTAATGAAAGCTATTACAGAAAAGCAACACGATGTCGGGGGGAGAGATACCAGTACAGAGAATTGTTTGCTTGCTAGAAAGTTTAATTGCTTGATACCCCTTAATAATTCTTAAAGAAATAAACCAAAGTTACATAACTTGACCTAAATAAGCTGTAAACGCACATTTAAAGAAAATGGAATAAAACTACTCTATATTTACAATAAAAGAACTTAGTCTTGTACAAGGTAGAAAAAAGTCCGTTGGCAGCAACTGTTTCTTTAGTATCAGGGTCTGCGCGCGCAATGCTGCTAGCATCTGCCTATGGTTGGGCACTGGAGATGGCTAGCGATGGAGCAACAAAGGCACATGCGCGCTTGTCACTTGGAACTGTCGAGACCACAGAGCTGACTGTGGCGCTGGGCATTGGGAGGCTGGCCAGGACGCCACGGGGCACGTCCAAGGGGTCATGGGGCATGGCTGGAAAGCTGCCCATGATAGTACTAACGTCCCTTTTTTCGGAGGCGCTGCATCTTCAATGGGTGCAGGTGGTTCATCAGCGGGCCATTTTGGTCCTCGTTAGCTGTTACTCCCTATTCAGCATGTTTTGGTGAGCCCTACTCTATTCTGGGCATGATGTCATTTGGTGTTGTACTTTGTATTTTGAGGTATAGCCGGGGCCGTCTTGCCGGCATTTCCAGATTACTCTTCTGTTATACTTAGAGGCTTTGTAGACATGTTGTGGGTGGTGTTTGATGTTGGGAATTAAACTATAAGTGTTGGTATTTGTCAAACATGTTTTCATTATATCAATAAGCTTGTAATATTTTGGAAATTATGAATGAAGCTGCTAATGGAAATGAAATGGGAGTTGTTAATGAAATTGTTTCAGTGTTTGATTAATGGAGTGCATCTCCTCTTTATTCCTAATTGAGTTTGGGTAGAAGGAAATCTAACAGGATTGCTCGGCCGGGTTCACTCAGTTGAGCGCCGGGCGCGCTCCTTGAGTTCGGGACGTGACAGATTTGGACTTAGTTTTGAAAACTGAACATATATTTAGGCTCGTGGGGTAATGGGTAGTCGACATCTACCCCTCGACTCAGGCTTCGACCGGCAGGGCCTGTGTGACGTTTGTTGAATGTTTAGGAATTTAGTAAAGATTTCAACTTTATTAATCGAAATTGATTACTTTTGGCTTATTTGATATTGTTGTGTCGCTTTTGGCTAGATTTGAGCCGAACAGAGATGCATTTTAAAGGAAAAGCATTTTTGGAGTATTGATTTGGCTAAATTGAGTTAAGTATCTTCTCTAACCTTGTGTGGGGGAATTGCAACTTAGGATTTTGTCGTAATTGCATATTTTGTTATGTGAGTTACGTGTACATGAGGTGTCGATTGTGTACATGGGCGTGTGTGATTTATGGCTGGATTAGACCTTAGGTTATTAATATGCCTTGAATTGGGGTTGCTTGCTATATGAAACATGTTTTATTGTTGAATACTCCCCGCACTCTTATCTTTTTGTATTATCCTTTTGCACGTCTCTTTTGAGTTGTGAGACTACATTTTGACATGAGTATTGATTTTGTAATTTTGTGATATTGTGGAACATGTGGACATGATGTGTGGGTTGATTTATTTTGTGTGGAGTATAAGGGTGGCGAGATGCAAATGTGGTGACATAAGGGAGGCATTTCATTGTGATGCACATGAGGCGAGATAAGGGTGGATCAAGTATATTCAAACCAACCCGCCAGAGACTGACACCACCTCCCATACAAGGCCTCATACAGAGCCATCTGAATACTCGATTGGTAGTTGTTATTTTAGGCAAACTGCAAGAACTGATCCCAAGAACCCCCGCACTCCATAACATAGGCACGAAGCATATCCTCCAATATATGAATAGTTGATGACGTCCAAATCCACTACTAAAAAGTAAATGGACACGATCACATGCAATATAATTTACCTAACTATTTGTCGGGGTTGGATCCCATAGAAAAACAATATGTAGGAGATTAGGCATGTAAGAGAATTATCACTTATTATGCTATCCCAAACACTTAGAATTGTTTTGTCAATATTTGTGTCTAAATGTGAAAATGTAATTTAACCTAGAAAGAAAGTAAAATGATAAATCGCCACAAGCATGGATGCAATGAGAATTACACCGAAGTAACGATCCAATGTATTTCACGATTTTGCAAATAGGAGCGATTTTATGTTAATTAGCCTCAGGTAATAATTCTATATTAGCTTATTCCAAAGACCAACAACACTTCCTAACTGAATTATCCCTAAAACAACTGAGAGATTAAGCTCACCCGAATATGGGTATAAGTAGTTCAATCCTATCCCTAGGTAGAATCTATAAAGTGAGGGTTAAAGCCTCAAGTTATTGTTAATTAATCTTTCCCAGCCCCAAATTATATTTTTCAAAATTAATTCGAAGTTAACGGGCGAGTCATAGGGTTAGCTAATCCCTTTGGAAACATTAAATAACAAGAATAATTAAAGAAATAATATCTCATTTCATTACAAATAAAAATCTTTCAATACAAAAGCACAACAAGGTATTTAATACACACTTTAAATATGAAGTTTTCAAACACTTAGAATGGTTTTGGCAATATTTATGTCTAAATGTGAAAATGTAATTTAACCTAGAGAGAGAGTACAATGATAAACCGCTACAAGCATGGATGCAATGAGAATTACACTCAAATAATGATCAAATGTATTTCACAATTTTACAAATAGGAGCGAGTTTATGTTAATTAGCCTCGGGTAATAATTCTATATTAGCTTCTTCAAAATACTGAAAACACTTCCTAACTGAATTATCCCTAAAACAACCGAGAGATTAAGCTCACCCGAATATGGGTACGAATAGTTCAATCCTATCCCTAAGTAGAATCTATAAAGTGAGGTTTAAAGCCTCAAGTTATTTTTAATTAATCTTTCCCAACCCCAAATTATATTTTCCAAAATTAATTCGAAGTTAATGGGTGAGTCGTAGGGTTAGCTAATCCCTTTGGAAACATTAAAGAACAAGAATAATTAAAGAAATAATATCTCACTTCATTATAAATAAAAATCGTTCAATACATAAGCACAACAAGGTATTTAATCCACACTTTAAATATAATTATATTTCCATAAACAAGATTCAAGTGTTGGAACAAATACTACACACTTAGATATTCAATACAAAGCAAGGAAATGAAGAACTGAACATAAATGGGTAAGCAATTCTCAACCAAAAACTCTAAAACTTTAAGACCCAAGTGTGTGTGCAAGAACCCTAGCTTTCAAACTTGTCTTCTCTAGTCATGAGGCTGAAAATTAAGCCAAAGATGTGTTTCCAATAAGCTAGGTCGTGTATTAGTGGATTTGGATTATAGAAAATATGAAATGCCAAAACTGTCCATAGTTGTATCCCGTTGACGGCACCTGTGGAGGGATCCTCGCACATGCGGTTCCGCAGATGCGGATAGCATCTCGCAGAAGCGACCTATGATGGAAAACATTTACTCCGCAGAAGAGCACTTACACGCGCAGATGCGGACATCAAGCGTAGAAACGCGACCACAAATGCGTTTCCTCACTTACAAATGAAATCCCAGAGAAGGTTTCTTGAATTCCGGAGATGCGTCCTTCTCCACGCAAATGCGAGGTCGCATAAGCGCACAATGTTCCACAGATGCGGAATCGCTGATGGAATTTGCACTTGTTTTCCACGTTTTTGCTCAATTCCACTTCAATTGAATTCAACTCTTCTAATGGCATCATTTACTTGCAAATCTAGCAATACACACCATAAACAGCCTCATATCGTAATTAACGAATACAAAAACTAAAGAAAAGAGACTAAAATAAATGGTAAAGTCACCACTCATCAATAGTGCACTCGAACTGTCCGTCCGTTTGAGGGTCGAATGTTATTCTCAACTCAACACGTGGGCCCAACTCACACTGTACGACTTTCCAGAAGCGCGATGTAAACTGCGTACCGCAGTCAGAGATGATGGATACCGACACGTCATGAAGTTGGACAATCTCGCAAATATAGACCTGAGCCAGCTTCCCTGAAGAATAAGTACCACTGTAATGAAATGAGCCGACTTGGATCCTATCTACAATCACTCATACTGCATCGAGTTTCTTTTCAGTCCGTGGGATCCCAACAACGAAATCCATGGTAACTCGCTCCCATTTCCACTCGGGAATCTCACGCCTCTGAAGAAATCCACCTATCCCTTGATGCTCAAACTTCACCTACTGACAATTTAGACATGGAGTTTCATACTCCACTATGTCATTCATCATCCTCCTCCACCAATAGTGCTGCTTCAAGTCCTGACACATCTTAGCAGAACCCAGATGAATGGAGCATCGTGAACTGTGGGCCTCCTACACAGTCAACTCATGCAAGCCATCAACATAGGGCACACATAGCCAGCCCAACATCCGTAACACACCATAATCCCCAATAGTAACCTTCTTGGCATCGCCGTGCTAGACCGTGTCCTTGAGGACAAGAAAATGGGGGTCGTTATACTAACGCTCTCTGATACGATCATATAGATAAGACCAAGAAACCATACAAGAAAGAACATGACTCGTCTTTGAAACATCCAACCTAACAAACTGGTTGGCCAAGGCCTGAACTTCAATTCTAATTACCTCTCCGTTGTTGGTAGATATGCTACACTGCCTAATCTCTATGCCTTTTGACTCAAGGCATCGGACACAACATTGGCCTTCCTAGGATGGAATAGAATGGTGATATCATAGTCCTTAGGAAACTCTAACCACCTCCGCAGCTGCGAGTTAAGATCCTTCTATTTGAACGAATGTTGTAGACTCTGGTGATCGGTATAGACATCACAAGGGACACCGCACAAATAGTGCCGCCAAATCTTCAAGGCATGAACAATTGTTGCTATTTCTAGGTCGTGGAAAGGATAATTCTTCTCATGCACCTTTATCTTTCCAGACGCATATACAATCACCCTACAGTCTTGAAGCAACACCGTGCCGAGGCAAACACGTGACGCATCACAATACAGAGTGTAAGACCCTGAACCCGTAGGCAATACCATTATAGGGGTTGTAGTCAGAGTAGCCTTGAGCTTTTGAAAGCTCTCCAACATTCCTCTGTCCATCTGAACGGAGCACCCCTCTGGGTCAATCAGGTCATAGGTGCAACAATAGATGAGAAACCCTCTACCAAATGATGGTAATACCATGTCAAACCAAGAAAACTCTGGATCTCAGTGGTTGAAGACGGTCTAGGCCAACTCTACACTGCTTCAATCTTCTTCGAATCTACCTTGATCCCCTCACTCGACACCACATGACCCAAAACCGCCACCAAGTCAAGCCAGAATTATCACTTTGAAAATTTTGCATACAACTTCTTTTCTCTCAAGGTTTGAAGCACAATCCTCAAATGCTGCTCATGAACCTCTCAGCTCTGGGAGTACACCAGGATGTTGTCAATAAACACAATAATGAATGAGTCAAGATAGCGCTGAAATACATTATTCATCAAATTCATGAATGTTGCTAGTGCGTTTGTCAGCCAAAGTGAAATCACAAGGAACTCGTAATGACCATATCGAGTCTTGAAAGCAGTCTTCAAAATATCCGGATCCCCAAAATTCAACTGATGATATCCTGACCGCAAATCAATCTTTAAGAACACTCTGGCACCCTGCAGCAGATCAAATAGGTCATCATTGTGTGGCAATAGATTCATGTTCCTTACTCTAATCTTGTTCAATTGTTGATAATAAATACACATGTGTATAGAACCATCCTTCTTATTCACAAACAAGACTCGCGCACCCCAAGGTGACACACTATGCCGAATGAAACCCTTATTAAGGAACTCTTGCAACTACCCTTTTAACTCCTTCACCTCTTCCGAGGCCATACGATATGGTGGAATAGAAATGGTCTTAGTTCCCGACAAAAAGTCCATGCCAAAATCGATATCCCTATCGGGCGGCATACCCGAAAGATCTGACGAAACTACATCTGGATAGTCTCTCACTACCGAAACCGACTCAACGGTAGGAGTATTAACACTGACATCTCTCACTAAGGCTAGATATGCATCACACCCCTTCCCAACAATCCGATGTGCCTTAAGGAAAGACACCACCTTATTAGGCACATAATCCAAAGTACCCCTACACTCTAACCACAGCAAACATGGCATAGCCGATTTCACCGTCTTGGCGTGACAATCAAAAATAGAATAATAGGGCGACAACCAATAAATACCAA
>AWOL01S0003187.1:3249-14038 GCA_000715115.1 Nicotiana otophora | reverse complement strand
TAATGATTAAATATAGAAGAGAAAAACATTTGGGAATAATGGTTGACTTTATTCTTTATATTGATAAGAAGATGTTGGATTGTTTGTGTGATGACCCGATAGGTTGTTTTGAGTACTAACTTAATTTTCTATGTTTCAGGACCTCACGCAGCTTTATCTGATGATATATGACTTGCGTGCATGATCCGTATCATTTTTTCAGAAAGCTTATATCAGAAGTTTAAAGAAAAAGCAATTTTTGGCTTTAAACACAATTAGAGATTAAAACTGTCAACTTAATTGGTAAATGAGCTCAGATCAAATTTTTAATGATTCTGATAGGTTAGTATGATGTTTTTGGACTTGTACGCATGTTTTGTTGGGGTCCTGGGTGACCCGAGGCCATTTTGGTGCATTATGTGAACAATTAGAAAATTGAATTTCTAAGAGGAATATCTTGAGTTTTGATGAGCAATTCTTGACATTTGGTGTTATTTTAATGATTTGAGGTAGCGCGCATGTTTGGGTGATGTTATTTCACTTTTATGAATGTTCTGATTGGAGCCCGAGGGGCTTTGTTGAGTTTCAGATATATTTTGGAAGGTTTGGATAGTTGATGCAGACATCTGTGGGTATTGATCTGCAATTCTTGCATTTGCGAGGACCTGCTCGCAATTGTGAACCTCGCATTTGTGATGTCAGACTCGCAAATACAACGGGGGACTGAGACTTCGCTTTTGCGATGAAAAGACTACATTTGCGAAATCTAGGCATTGCATTTGCGACACTGGAGGACTGGGTGTTGCTTCGCTTTTGCGAAGCCTTGTCCGCACTTGCAAGCTGGAGGGTTTTCAAAAATGCAAAGGACATGTCGCATTAGCAACAACATTGTGGCTGGGACACTGATTGCTTTTGCGATATCTGCATTTGTGCAAAAATTTAAAATTTTGGGACTTAGCTCATTTTGCACCATTGTTTCAACCCTAAACTCTATAGAGTCGAATATCGAAGAAGAATGTCTTCCCTAATTCATTGGTAAGTAACTTTAACTTGTTTTCAATANAAAAAGAAAGAAAGAAATGCCATGTAATTAAAAGAAATAAGATAAATATCAATTGAATAAGATATCGTTGTACATAGATTAAAGAATTATATGAGAACTTACATTATACTATACTGAGAGTTTTTCTAGAAAAGAAAATAAAGAAGAATAGTCGACAGTAAAACTCTAATGATTAAATATAGAAGAGAAAAACATTTGGGAATAATGGTTGACTTTATTCTTTATATTGATAAGAAGATGTTGGATTGTTTGTGTGATGACCCGATAGGTTGTTTTGAGTACTAACTTAATTTTCTATGTTTCAGGACCTCACGCAGCTTTATCTGATGATATATGACTTGCGTGCATGATCCGTATCATTTTTTCAGAAAGCTTATATCAGAAGTTTAAAGAAAAAGCAATTTTTGGCTTTAAACACAATTAGAGATTAAAACTGTCAACTTAATTGGTAAATGAGCTCAGATCAAATTTTTAATGATTCTGATAGGTTAGTATGATGTTTTTGGACTTGTACGCATGTTTTGTTGGGGTCCTGGGTGACCCGAGGCCATTTTGGTGCATTATGTGAACAATTAGAAAATTGAATTTCTAAGAGGAATATCTTGAGTTTTGATGAGCAATTCTTGACATTTGGTGTTATTTTAATGATTTGAGGTAGCGCGCATGTTTGGGTGATGTTATTTCACTTTTATGAATGTTCTGATTGGAGCCCGAGGGGCTTTGTTGAGTTTCAGATATATTTTGGAAGGTTTGGATAGTTGATGCAGACATCTGTGGGTATTGATCTGCAATTCTTGCATTTGCGAGGACCTGCTCGCAATTGTGAACCTCGCATTTGTGATGTCAGACTCGCAAATACAACGGGGGACTGAGACTTCGCTTTTGCGATGAAAAGACTACATTTGCGAAATCTAGGCATTGCATTTGCGACACTGGAGGACTGGGTGTTGCTTCGCTTTTGCGAAGCCTTGTCCGCACTTGCAAGCTGGAGGGTTTTCAAAAATGCAAAGGACATGTCGCATTAGCAACAACATTGTGGCTGGGACACTGATTGCTTTTGCGATATCTGCATTTGTGCAAAAATTTAAAATTTTGGGACTTAGCTCATTTTGCACCATTGTTTCAACCCTAAACTCTATAGAGTCGAATATCGAAGAAGAATGTCTTCCCTAATTCATTGGTAAGTAACTTTAACTTGTTTTCAATAAATATCAATTGCTATTTCATGAATTTTATCATCAAATTTATGAATTTCAATTCAGAAATTGGGGGTTTTGAGTAGAATTTAAGAATTTTATAAAATTGAGATTTAGATCTCGAATTGAGGTTGGATTTGACATAAGTCACAAAGTAGGGCTCGGGGGTGAATGGGTAATCGGGGTTTTGGTCCAAATCTCAAATTTTGACCCCATGGGCCCATGGTAATGTTTTATTGACTTTGTCAATCTAGTTAACGACTGAACCTTTTCCATTTGTGGGTAGTTTCTACAGCTTGTTTTGATGTGTTTAAACAATATTTGACTATATTCGATTGGTCTGGAGGCTTGGTCCAAAGGGAAAGCGGTGTTAGATTGTTGACTTGTTTTCGAAACGAGGCAAGTATCGTGGTTAACCTTGATCCGAGGGAATTAGGACTTGATTGGTCTATTTGCTATTTGCTTGATGTGCGGGAACAAGGTATATGCAAGGTAACAAGTGTATATGCATTTTTATGGGTTTAAGTATGCGGGGTGGACCAATTAATTGCATGTTTTAAATTATATTATGCCTTCTTTTTTTCCAAGTTATTACTTATTTTATGCTTTAATTGTTGCATGTCTTTACTTATCAAACGTGCCTTTACTTGTTACACGCCTTGATTTGCATTATGTTCCACGTATCCATGCCCTTACATTTATGGACCGCATAATTATGATCTTGCAAAAGTGTAAAAATATTAACTCTTCGCAATTTGAGACTGTCAGTGTAGGGCTAATCTGCGACCACAAGAGGAAATCTGTGGCAGCACCTAAAAATATGCGGACCACACATTAAGATCAGAGAATGCTGACCGATGTGATAGAGTGCGGGCCGCACATGGAAATATGCGGTCGCACTTGACCCCTTTTCCTTCGTAAGATTCTTAGTATAAATATAAATCTTAAGTTCATTTTACATTTATTCCTTTCCTCAAAATCGTTGTTACTCTACAAGTTTCCTGAGAGATTTTCACTGCCCCCCCCACCCACCTGTGTTTAAACACCCAGTGTACTAACTCTATCCGGTATGGTTCATTTCATGTTAATTTTTTTTGTTAGTCTAATTTTTAAAATTTTAATTTCTTTTTAGGCCTTATGTTATTAGAGGTCATCCATGTGCCCATGTGGGGTAGATCTGAATTGGGTAGTTAATAATACATGCTATAATGGGTTGGGTTAATGAAATTTCATGTTTATACCATGTTACCATGTCTATTTGTACAAGTAATTGCAAAATCTAAGTAGAAAAAGAATGCATGTGTGTAATTTTTAAAATCTACGGCCGCACTTCAATTTGTTTCTTTCGTAGTTTACATGTTTTGGGAAACCTGATGAAGCAAGTGCTTCTGCGGCTGCATTTTAATTGTGCGGATAACAGAAATCTTAAAGGGGTCGCACTCTAACATGTGTGGACCGCAGATGTATTCTGCGGCCGCACAACTGCCTCTGCACTATCGTTAGAGAGGGGCTTCTAGGCCTTTGATGTTTTTTGATAAATGTGTGGCCGCACTAGTAATTGTTCGGTCTGCACTTCCTATATGCGGCCGCACATAAGAAATCTGCGGACTGCAGATCCTAGTTCCAGCAACCTACATAAGTCTTGCATATGTTGAATAATGAGTTGCAACTAACAATTTTCTTTTATTTGATACAGGCAGTGGTTCGATCGCACATCGGCGGTGAAACTACAAAAGGAAAAGGTGAATGTTTTAGGGGTCGAGGTAGAGGTACCTTGCCCCGTGGCCAGCCCAAAACCATTAGGAAGAAGGCCACCATAGGTAGACGGAGAGATGCAGAACTCTCCGAGTCTTGTTCCTATGTCCCATCTAGGGATGCTTCGGAGGGAAACTCTGCCTATATTCAGGAGGAGCAGACGCCAACATAGTCTAGGCCATAGGGGAGATTTCAGCTCATAGATGAGGCTTCTTCATCTCACAGCACTTCCCATGGGTCAGAAAGGGCTAGCCCGACCTCTGATCCAGCAGCTGCCCCAGAGACAAATGCACGTGGAAATATGCGGTCGCACTTGACCCCTTTTCCCTCTTAATATTTCTAGTATAAATAGAAATCTTGAGTTCATTTTACATTTTTTCCTTTCCTCAAAATCGTTGTTACTCTACAGGTTTCCGGAGAGATTTTCACTGTCCCCCCACACACCCACCTATGCTTATACACCCAGTATACTCACTCTATCTGGTATGGTTCATTTCATGTTAATTTTTTGTGTTAGTCTTCTTTTGAAAATTTTGATTTCTTTTTAGGCCTTATGTTATTAGAGGGCATCCATGTGCCCATGTGGGATAGATCTGTATTCGGTAGTTGATAATACATGCCATAATGGGTTGGGTTAATGGGATTTCATGTTTATGCCATGTTACCATGTCTATTTGTACAAGTAATTGCAAACTCTAAGTAGAAAACAAATGCATGTGTGTAATTTGTAAAAGCTACGGCCGCACTCGAATTTGTTTTTTTTTTGTAGTTTACGTGTTAAGGGAAACCTGGTGAAGCAAGTGCTTCTGCAGCTGCATTTTAATTGTGCGGACAATAGAAATCTTAAAGGGGTCGCACACAAAAATGTGTGGACCGCAGATGTATTCTGCGGCCGCAAAACTGCCTCTCCACTATCGTTAGAGAGGGGCTTCTAGGCGTTTGATATTTTTTGATAAATGTGTGGCCGCACTAGTAATTGTTCGGTCCATACTTCCTGTCTACGGCCGCATATAAGAAATATGCGGACTGCAGATCCCAGTTCCAGCAACCTACATAAGTCTTGCATATGTTGAATAATGAGTTGCAACTAACAATTTTCTTTTCTTTGATACAGGCAATGGTTCGATCGCACAGCGGTGGTGAAACTACAAAAGGAAAAGGTGAATCTTTTAGGGGTCGAGGTAGAGGTACCTTGCCCCGTGGTACCCTAATGGCTTAATGTGTGGACCGCAGATGTATTCTGCGGCCGCAAAACTACCTCTGCACTATCGTTAGAGAGGGGCTTCTAGGCCTTTGATGTTTTTCTATAAATGTGTGGCCGCACTAGTAATTGTTCAGTCCATACTTCCTGTCTGTGGCCGCACATAAGAAATCTGCGGACTGCAGATCCCAGTTCTAGCAACCTACATAAGTCTTGCATATGTTGAATAATGAGTTGCAACTAACAATTTTCTTTTCTTTGATACAGGCAATGGTTCGATCGCACAGCGACGGTGAAACTACAAAAGAAAAAGGTGAATCTTTTAGGGGTCGAGGTAGAGGTACCTTGCCCCGTGGCCAGCCCAAAACCATTAGGAAGAAGGCCACAATAGGTAGACGGAGAGATGCATAACTCTCCGAGTCTTGTTCCTATGTCGCATCTAGGGATGCTTCGGAGGGAAACTCTTCCTATATTCAGGAGGAGCAGACACCAACATAGTCTAGGCCATAGGGGAGATTTCAGCTCATAGATGAGGCTTCTTCATCTCACAGCACTTCCCATGGGTCAGAAAGGGCTAGCCGACCTCTGATCCAGCAGCTGCCCAGAGACAAATGCACGTGGAAATATGCGGTCGCACTTGACCCCTTTTCCCTCTTAAGATTCTTAGTATCAATTGAAATCTTGAGTTCATTTTACATTTTTTCATTTCCTCAAAATCGTTGTTACTCTACAAGATTCCTGAGAGATTTTCACTGTCCCCCCACACACCCACCTATGCTTATACACCCAGTATACTCACTCTATCTCGTATGGTTCATTTCATGTTAATTTTTTGTGTTAGTTTAATTTTTAAAATTTTTATTTCTTTTTAGGCCTTCGTTTATTAGAGGTCATCCATGTGCCCATGTGGGGTAGATCTGTATTGGGTAGTTGATAATACATGCCATAATGGGTTGGGTTAATGAGATTTCTTGTTTATACCATGTTACCATGTCTATTTGTACAAGTAATTGCAAAATCTAAGTAGAAAAAGAATGCATGTGTGTAATTTGTAAAAGCTACGGCCGCACTTGAATTTGTTTTTTTTTTGTAGTTTACGTGTTTTGGGAATCCTGGTGAAGCAAATGCTTTTGCGGCTGCATTTTAATTATGCTGACCACAAAAATCTTAAAGGGGTTGCACTCAAAAATGTGTGGACCGCAGATGTATTCTTCGGCCGCAAAACTACCTCTGCACTATCGTTAGAGAGGGGCTTCTAGGCCTTTGATGTTTTTTGATAAATGTGTGGCTGCACTAGTAATTGTTCGGTCCATACTTCCTATCTGCGGCCGCACATAAGAATCTGCGGACTGCAAATCCCAGTTCCAGCAACCTACATAAGTCTTGCATATGTTGAATGATGAGTTGTAACTAACAATTTTCTTTTCTTTGATACATGCAATGGTTCGATCGCACAACGGCGGTGAAACTACAAAAGAAAAAGGTGAATCTTCTAGGGGTCGAAGTAGAGGTACCTTGCCCCGTGGCCAGCCCAAAACCATTAGGAAGAAGGCCACAATAGGTAGACGGAGAGATGCAGAACTCTCCGAGTCTTGTTCCTATGTCCCATCTAGGGATTCTTCGGACGGAAACTCTACCTATATTCGGGAGGAGCAGACGCCAACACAGTCTAGGCCATAGGGGAGATTTCAGCTCATAGATGAGGCCTCTTCATCTCACAGCACTTTCGAGGGGTCTGTAAGGGCTAGCCCAAACTCTAATCCAGCAGCTGCCCCAGAGACAAATGCACATGGAAATATGCGGTCGCACTTGACCCCTTTTCCCTCTTAAGATTCTTAGTATAAATAGAAATCTTGAGTTCATTTTACATTTTGTCCTTTCCTCAAAATTGTTGTTACACTACAAGTTTCCTGAGAGATTTTCACAATCCCCCCACACACCCACATGTGCTTATACACCCAGTATACTCACTCTATCCGATATGGTTCATTTCATGTTAATTGTTTGTGCTAGTTTAATTTTTAAAATTTAAATTTCTTTTTAGGCCTTCTGTTATTAGAGGTCATCCATGTGCCCATGTGGGGCAGATTATTATTGGGTAGTTGATAATACATGCCATAATGGGTTGGGTTAATGAGATTTCATGTTTATACCATGTTACCATGTCTATTTGTACAAGTAATTGCAAAATCTAAATAGAAAAAGAATGCATGTGTGTATTTTTTAAAAGCTACGGCCGCACTTGAATTTGTTTCTTTTGTAGTTTACGTGTTTTGGGAAACCTGGTGAAGCAAGTGCTTCTGCGGCTGCATTGTAATTATGCTGACCACAGAAATCTTAAAGGGGTTGCAATCAAAAATGTGTGGACCGCAGATGTATTCTCCGGCCGCAAAACTGCCTCTGCACTATCATTAGAGAGGGGATTCTAGGACTTTGATGTTTTTGGATAAATGTGTGGCCGCACTAGTAATTGTTCGGTCCGTACTTCCTGTCTGCGGCCGCGCATAAGAAGTCTGCGGACTGCAGATCCCAGTTCCAGCAACCTACATAAGTCTTGCAGATGTTGAATGATGAGTTGTAACTAACAATTTTCTTTTCTTTGATACATGCAATGTTTCGATAACTACAAAAGGAAAAGGTGAATCTTCTAGGGGTCGAGGTAGAGGTGCCTTGCCCCGTGGCCAGCCCAAAACTATTAGAAAGAAAGCCACATAGGTAGACGGAGAGATGCACAACTCTCCGAGTCTTGTTCCTTTGTCCCATCTAGGGATGCTTCGGAGGGAAACGCTACCTATATTCAGGAGGAGCAGACGCCAACACAGTCTAGGCCATAGGGGAGATTGCAGCTCATCGATGAGGCCTCTTCATCTCACAACACTTTTGAGGGGTCAGAAAGGGCTAGCCCGGGCTCTAATCCAGCAGTTGCCCCAGAGACAAATGCACATGGAAATATGCGGTCGCACTTGACCCCTTTTCCCTCTTAAGATTCTTAGTATAAATAGAAATCTTGAGTTCATTTTACATTTTTTCCTTTCCTCAAAATCGTTGTTACACTACAAGTTTCCTGAGAGATTTTCACTAGCCCCCCACACACGCACCTGTGCTTATACACCCAGTATACTCACTCTATCTGGTATGGTTCATTTCATGTTAATGTTTTGTGTTAGTTTATTTTTTAAAATTTTCTTTTCTTTTTCGGCCTTCTGTTATTAGAGGTTATCCATGTGCCCATGTGGGGTAGATCTGTATTGGGTAGTTGATAATACATGCCATAGTGGGTTGGGGTAATGAGCTTTCATGTTTATACCATGTTACCATGTCTATTTGTACAAGTAATTGCAAAATCTAAGTAGAAAAATAATGCATGTGTGTAATTTGTAAAAGCTACGGCCGCACTTGAATTTGTTTCTTTTGTAGTTTACGTGTTTTGGGAAAGCTGGTGAAGCAAGTGCTTCTGCGGCTGCAGTTTAATTGTGCTGACCGTAGAAATCTTAAAGGGGTCGCACTCAAAAATGTGTGGACCGCAGATGTATGCTGCGGCCGCAAAACAGCCTATGCACTATCGTTAGAGAGGGGCTTCTAGGCCATTGATATTGTTTGATAAATGTGTGCCGCACTAGTAATTGTTCGGTCCGTACTTCCTGTCTGCGGCCGCACATAAGAAATCTGTGGACTGCAGATCCCAGTTCCAGCAACCTACATAAGTCTTGCATATTTTGAATGATGAGTTGCAACTAACAATTTTCTTTTCTTTGATACAGGCAATGGTTCGATCGCACTGCGGCGGTGAGACTACAAAAGGAAAAGGTGAATCTTCTAGGGGTCGAGGTAGAGGTACCTTGCCCCTTGGCCAGCCAGAAACCATTAGGAAGAAGGCCACAATAGGTAGACGGAGAGGTACAGAACTCTCCGAGTCTTGTTCCTATGCCCCCTCTAGGGATGCTTCGGAGGGAAACTCTGCCTATATTCAGGAGGAGAAGACACCAACACAGTCTAGGCCATAGGGAGATTTCAGCTCATAGATGAGGCCTCTTCATCTCATATCACTTTCGAGGGGTCAGAAAGGGCTAGCCCGACCTATAATCCAACAGCTGCCCCAGAGACAAATGCACATGGAAATATGCGTCGCACCTGACCCCTTTTCCCTCTTAAGATTCGTAGTATAAATATAAAATCTTGAGTTCATTTTACATTTTTTCCTTTCCTAAAAATCGTTGTTACACTGCATGTTTCCTGAGAGATTTTCACTGTCCCCCACACACCCACCTGTGCTTATTGACCCAGTATACTCACTCTATCTGGTATGGTTCATTTCATGTTAATGTTTTATGTTAGTTTAATTGTTAAAATTGTAATTTCTTTTTAGGCCTTATGCTATTAAAGGTCATCCATGTGCCCATGTGGGGTAGATCTGTATTGGGTAGTTGATAATACATGCCATAATGGGTTGGGTTAATGAGATTTCATGTTTATACCATGTTACCATTTCTAAAAGCTACGGCCGCACTTGAATTTGTTGCTTTTGTAGTTTACGAGTTTTGGGAAACCTGGTGAAGCAAGTGCTTCTGGGGCTGCATTTTAATTGTGCTGAACGTAGAAATCTTAAAGGTGTCGCACTCAAAAATGTGCAGACCGCATATGTATTCTGCTGCCGCAAAACTGCCTCTGAACTATCGTCACAGAGGGGCTTCTAGGCCTTTGATGTTTTTTGATAAATGTGTGGCTGCACTAGTAATTGTTTGGTCCGTACTTCCTGTCTGCGGATGCACATAAGAATTCTGCGAACTGCATATCCCAGTTCCAGCAACCTACATAAGTCTTGCATATGTTGAATGATGAGTTGCAACTAACAATTTTCTTTTCTTTGATACAGGCAATGGTTCGATCGCACAGCGGCGCTGAAACTACTAAAGGAAAAGGTGAATCTTCTATGGGTCGAGGTAGAGGTTCCTTGCCTCTTGGCCAGCCAGAAACCATTAGGAAGAAGGCCACAATAGGTAGACGGAGAGGTGCAGAACACTCCGAGTCTTGTTCCTATGTCCCGTCTAGGGATGCTTCGGAGGGAAACTCTGCATATATTCAGGAGGAGCAGACACCAACACAGTCTAGGCCATAGGGGAGATTTCGGCTCATAGATGAGGCCTCTTCTTCTCACAGCACTTCCGAGGGGTCAGAAAGTGCCAGCGAGACCTCTGATCCAGCAGCTTCCCCAGACACAAATGCACAAACTTTATAGGACATCCCTGATGATGTTAGAGGGGGAGATAATACACCCACGAGTGTGGAGAGATTGAAGAAACAGGAGATATAGGAGGTTAGGTTCATTAGCTTGGTAGACTTGACTGACTTCCGTATGTGGTGGCCAGTATGATCCTTGACACTTGAGCAGCAGTTTCCCTTGAAGGATATGGATAAATACAACCTGACAGTGTTGAGGAAGTTCATAGCAAGAAAGGGCTAGATGTGGTTTACTGAGAGAGTTGAAGATGCCAAGGAGTACCTCGTCCGAGAGTTCTATGGAAATATTTCTCTCATCAAGAAGGGGACGAAGGTGACTAAAGTACGCAACCTCAAGATGAGGTTTGATCAGCACAC
>AWOL01S0003186.1:103876-140938 GCA_000715115.1 Nicotiana otophora | reverse complement strand
CTGCAGACCTTCGTGCGCAGAAGCGCATCCGCTTATGCGGGAACCCCTTCATATCTGCAACCTTTCCTCAACCAAGCCAACCTCGCAGAAGCGCACAAGTTGCCGCACCTGCTGCCAGCACCTCGTAGGTGCGCTTACAGCAGACTTGAAGCCATCAACATTTCCTCAAGTCCAAAATTCAATTTGAATTGCACCTAAGGCCCTCAGGATACCATCCAAACATACCAACACATCCTAAAACACGATATAAACATAGCCGAATCCTCAAATCACATTAAACAATATCAAAATCACGAATCACACCCAAATTCAAGCCTAATGAAATAAATGAACTTCCTAATTCTAAAAATGTTGCCGAACTGCATCAAATAAACTTCGAATGGCCTCAAATTTTGCACACTAGTCCCAAATGAGGCAACAGACTTATTCCAACTCTAGGAACCAAAATCCAAACTCGGTACCAAAATATTCTATGCTCGGTCAAACCTCTCAAACTTCCAATCCTTCAACTTTCCAACTTTCACCAAAATTCCCCAAACAAACCTACGGACCTTCGAATCAATATCCAAACATACGCCTAAGTCCAGAATAATCATACGAAGCTATTAGAATTGTCAAATATTCATTACACAGTTGTCTACACAAAAGCCAAACTCTTGTTAACTCTTTCAACTTAAGCTTCCAACATTGGGAGTAAGGGTCCCGATTCACTTCAAAACTTTCCCAAAACAAATCCAACCACCCTGAAAGTCACATAACAACAAATAAACATAGAAGAGACAATAAATAGGGTAACAGGGCTATAATATACAAAAAGATTGGCCACATCATTACAATACCCATGATCTTCCACCTCTTGAATATTTTAGTAAAGAAGGTGTAGATCATGCCCCTAAGATCCCCAAAAAGAATGTTGTTTTCCCCTCGGGACAAAAACCACCATCTAGTGGCATCGAATCAATAATAAATTGGCAGTCCAAAAATGTTGTTTTCTCAAAATAGAATCTTGAACAACATAGATAGCACTTTTAAATGTATTGCACACGCTCACAATAAAATGCTTAGCAAAGTGGAAAAATTTTGAGAAAAAGTTGAATAGTTTGTAGAGGAGCCTTCTCAGCATACAGAATTCATCAAAGCCTTAGAGCACAAGTTAGCAAGCTTGCAGTACGATATTTGTCCGCCGGGTACCTCTCTTTTCCATTTCTTCCAGTAGTAGCAGAAAGAGATGGTGTCTTTAAGAGAACAAATAAACCTCACTAAAACTGATCACGTTGTTCCCCAAACACCCAGAAGTTTTCAAGTCACTTCTCTTCCTCCCAAGTATACTCTCTTCCCAAAGATATTCCTTTCCTCAGCTAGAGTTTCATGTAACACTCCATATATTCGGATTAGGCATGAATGTGTAAAATGAGTACACAGAGTGATGTGCATAAGATTCAATAAAATTGACAAAGTTTATGAAAGGTCTATCTTCCAGCCTGATCAAGTGAAAATCTGTTAGAAATTCAAAAAAACATAAACCACTAAAGTTGTAGTCCTTTCAAATGCCCGAACGGAACTCCGTGTAATAATTTACATGTTTTTTACTGGAAAGTGCGCAGTCTGCATGCTCAGCTACGCGCTCAACCATCACGTGCATGGTAACACACTTGTTGTAGCGCCATCACCCTTGCTGCATGTTCAGGTGCACGGTTGGACCCTCGACTGCATGGGCGTGCATCTGAAGGGTCGTTGTTAAATCCCTACCTTGTTCCCTATACCCATACCCATAAATTTTCTAGAGAAAAGGAAGATCTCGACAACCCAACTTCCGCCAAGGTCTCTGCATCGTCCAAGATAGGTTGTAATGTAGATTCTAAGTTTATTTCAATTCACCAACACCTTATTAATATGGATAAACCATTCAAATCATTAGGTATTCTAATGAGACATTGTTGTTGAGAAAAGAAACCCTAGAACTCGAATTCAAGATGATTGAACGTTCACCCTCTAATTGATTATAGCTTTGGATTAATGATTATAGACTCCAACTTCATGAGATATGAGTTGATGGGTTTGTTAGAAAAGCATGAACGGTTATAGGTTTGGGTTATTGTGTAGCACCCCGAAAAATTTTGAAGTACTTAAGCGCTATTAAGAATGTTAATGTGTACTAATTATATTATTTTGTGTGCATACAAGGACTATTAATATGATGGATATAAATTTGAAATGATAATAAGTGTATGAGGCATATTATAAGTGATGCGGGTTCTAAGGAGAGCCCTAAGTCTAAGTCAAGTTTTAAATTACATGATAGACTAAAGTTCCAAATGAGTACGCACAAGACCAAAATTTGGACAAGCATATCTACATATATACAAAGGGTTATGTGACGAACAACCTTTCAAATGAAAGACTTTTGAGTCTAGTTTCTAAAGCCTCTAACCGTTTGTCATTTGGACACAGCTACAAGAAGTTATGATAAAATTACCAAAGGCTGACAGAATGTGATTCTGCGGCTAATTTTGCGACCGCAGAACTAACCAGTTTAGCCCAGTTTTGGGAACTAGTTTTGTGGTCTATTTTGTGGACCGCATACCCGTTATATTGTCCATTATGCGACCGTAGATCTGAGTTTGGAGAGTTAATTTTCCTATTTTATAACCCGACCACATTTTGATAAATAGCCTTTGGGGCTCATTTTGAAGACAAAAACGTGATAATTTTAGAGAGAAGTTGAGAGTGTTCTAGAGAGAGGAAGAAGCTCAAGTGCTTTGTTCATCAAGATCTTGTCCAAGATTTGAAATCCAACAAGGAAATCTCATAAGATCTTCACGCAGGAGGTAAGGATCAAACCCTAGTCTTCAATTTCGAGTTTGGGGTAAATGATGGGTGATGGGGAGTATGATTCTTGGGTGTAAGAGTATCATTTATACATGCATGTACTAATAAGGTTTGTGGGAAGCTTGTTGAGATCAAATATGTAAGGATTGGGTTGTGAAGTGAAATAAATCTTGTGGAAAATCCTTGTAACCAATTTGCACACCTAGTGTTTGATAAAATGCTCGAATGAGCTGCGACCAAGAATATCTTCCTAATTATGGTTCATTTTTGTTATGTTTCTAATTAGATTGAAGTTCCTAGGATTTTCGGAACATTGTAGTAATTTAAGGAAAGTTCAAAGAGTGGTATGTTGGCTAAACTACTCTCTTAGAAGTGAATTCCAAGACGTTCCCATAAGTTTCAAGTATGGTTGGTTCAAGTTCCTTATTATCATGTTCCGAGTTGTTCCCAGTAAATTCAATCATCCCGAGTAAGCAAAGTGTCGAGAAATATGTATTTAAAATGTGTTCCGAATGTTCATATCACATTATGTTATCCTTCGGGAATGTGTTCAAGAATGATATGTGTGTTAAAATGTTATGGCTTTGAGTCGTGTTTCAAATGAAAGCTAATATGCCTAACTGTGTGGGAAAACCTCAATATGCCTAAGACTTTTAATTGTTCATATGTGTATCTAAAGTCTTGATTAGAAATGTCTTATTGTTGATCATCTATAAAGATGGTTGGATGTGAAATAAGTGAACTGGGGATGCCCATACATGGCTGATTTATCTAATGTTATAGTTTGTAAGTAGTTTCAATGTGTTTTGTCTTCTTACATATTCGTGGGTGGAAATTGTGCATTGCCCTTTTTGTTGAGAAGTGTTTCAATAGTAAATGATGTGTTACTCGTTTCTGATTTTAACTTGTGCTTCGATTGCCAACCACTTTACTCCATTTTTTGGAAAGAAATCCATTATGTTTAAAGTCTTCATCACTAATGAACTTAAAGTTGGGATTTTAGGAATATTATATGTGTTGATATTTATGATGATGATACATGAGAGGGATGAAATGAAAGTGTGGAATATCAAATACGACCACCGTGCCTTGAATAATGAATCTTCTGAATGGCTAAAAGAGCCAAAGGAATATTGCTGTTGTGATTGGTTGAAAGTACTAATGGAGATTTATACAATGTGAAAAATGATGAGGTAAATATATTTGTATTTATGTTATCTTTTTTGTGTAAATAAAAAATATTTTTGGGAGTATCGATAGTCACCGAGGAAGGGTAGGTTGAAATAACGTAACCCTGAAACTAAACGTGCTGGTGTAGGAGTGGATTGTGATTATTCTCCTTATTTGGGATGAGATTGATGTGATAAAATTATTTCCCCTTAGTTGGGATTAGATGATTGATAGTAAAGGATGATGTCGATCCACACGGAATTGTCGTGAGATGGCCAAGACGATCGGGTCGTGACCGGACGCCATGCCTGTCACGACCCAAAATTCATTAAAGGTCGTGATGGCACCGGACACCGCTGTTAGGCAAGCCATGTACTCATTTTAGTATTTGAAATCACGATTTCCTTCAATTTAATAATAAAAGATGGACTTTACAAAGAAAATAAAAATATTTTCACAGTTTCAATACCAAACAACCCATAATTCACCCCAAAACCCGGTGTCACAAGTACATGAGCATCAACTAGGAATTTAAAATAAAATACAGCATCTGTCCGAAATATAAATTGGACAGGAAAAATATAAATACCCTGAAGGAGACTGTGCTAGCTGCAGATCGTAGTATAGAGTGCAGCTCACCCAAGTCCCCACAATAACCGCGCCTCTGCACCCACAAGGCCACTAGACATATATGTACCTGCACAAAAATATACAGCAAGGGTAGTATGAGTATGTAAATCAACGCGTACCCAGTAAGTATCCCGGCTAACCTTGAAGAAGTGGTGACGAGGGGTCAACTCGGACACTTACTATGGGCTATAAATAAAATACAAATGATATAATTAAGCATGGATTATGTAGAACGGCCGTAAGCTCAATATCATGAAATAAGTAAACAATTCTTTTATTAATGAGAAATATCCAAATTTATTTTTTCATCGTTTATCAATTTGAATCTCTGGCCAATGAAGGAATATCAATTATTATAAATTCCAAAGCAACCAGTTCAATCATGCGTAAATCATGACGAGGTCGTACGGCCCGGTCCAATATAAATATTTAAATTGTGCACTGCCAAGGGTCGAACGACATGAACCATAGATGCATCTATCTGCTACCGAGGCATTCGGCCCGCTCCACAAAAAGGGATAACACATTAAACAACCAATTCAAGATTCATTAAGGGGCAAATATTCCAAGAATTTCAAATTCCTATTTAACGATCAAGTAAATAAAGTTTAACCTTTTTAAAATTCCTTTATCTAGTTTCTAAATGTGTTAAATAATTAAATTAACAAGTAGGGCGCAAACACCGCAAGTACAATATGATATGAGTCCTAGACTACCCGGACATAAATATAATAGTAGCCACGCACGGACTCTCGTCACTTCGCGGTACGTAGCCCCCATAAATAGAGGCACATAATGATTTGATTCACCTATG
This sequence comes from Nicotiana otophora, assembly GCA_000715115.1. Lineage (NCBI taxonomy): Eukaryota > Viridiplantae > Streptophyta > Magnoliopsida > Solanales > Solanaceae > Nicotiana > Nicotiana otophora. The sequence goes on along the minus strand of AWOL01S0003186.1, from coordinate 135,495 downwards.
GGGTTAATTCCCTCTTACAAGGTTATAAAGGAGACTTACCTCACTCCGCAATTCCATAACCATCTCCAAAGCCTCTCCAACAACTCAATTCGATGCCCAACGCTTCAAAACTAATCAATAAACGTGCAAACCAATAAATATATACTCTAATACTCATTATAATTCAATTTATAACAATCATCAACTTCCCTCAAAAAGTCGATAAAAATCACCCCCGGGCCCACGTGCTCGGATTCAAAAACTTTTCGAAGATAAACATTACCCATAACATTACGAACTCGAATATATAGATTATTCTTGATTCCATGCCCAAATTCGTGGTCAAAATACAAAAATATAAATTTCTAGGTTTCTTTCACAATCCCACAATTTCTATCAATTTTCAGGCTTGAATTCATGTATAAATCTTGTATTTAACTCACAATACGTGGGAATCACTTACCTCATGAAGAATGATAAAATGGCACTCCAAAAGTGCTCCAACATCGGCTCCCATGGACGAATTGAAGTGGAATTGTGCCAAACCCTCATTTTAAAGAAACACACTGCCCAGCCCGACCTTCACACCTGCGGTCAAAATTTCGCCCATGCGGTCCTCTCGGCCCAGCCAAGAACTTGCACCTGCGGAAGTCTCTTAGCTTCTGCGGGCATCGCAGGTGAGATCTGTTGTGCGCATCTATGCAATTTACGCAACATCAGCAGCTGCCTCGCGCCTGCGCACTCGCAGGTGCACTTCTCTAGTCCGCTTTTGTGGCTCCCCCAGCTCCAGTTCCTTCTCGCTTCTGCGAACAATTCGTCGCACCCGCGATCTCGTACCTGCGACCAAAGTCACGTAGGTGCGATTACACAAGAAGATTAAGCTTCAGAAATTCATAAGTCCAAAAAAATAGATCCGTTAAACTTTCGGAATCTACTCGAGGTCCCCGGGACCTTAACCAATTATAGCAACGCATCCCAAAACACATTACGAACTTAGTCGATGCCTCAAATCATGCCAAACAACATCGAACTATGAATCGCCTACCAATTCAAAACTAATGAACTTTGAAGCTTCAAACTTCTACATTCGATGCTGAAACCTATCAAATTACGTCCGATTGACCTCAAATTTTGCACACAAGTCATAATTGACATTACGGACCTACTCAAACTTCCGGAATTGGAATCCGACCCCGATATCAAAAAGTCCAAGCCTGGTCAAACTCTCCAAATTCAAATTTCTAACTTTTAACAAATGACCCCGAAATGACCTATGGACCTCCAAATCCACTTTCGGAAACCCTCCCAATGCCAGAATCACCATACAGAGCTATTCCCAGGCTCGAAATCCCAAACGGAAATTAATAACATTGAAATGCACTTCAACTCAAATTTATAAAATTCTTCCAAAATGCCAACTTCCATAATAGGCGTCGACACACTCCCGGGTCATGCAAAACCTGATACGAACATACGCCTAAGTCAAAAATCATCATACGAACCTGTTGGAACCTTCAAATCCTGATTCCGAGATTGTTTACCCAAAATTCACGCCCTAGGTCAATTCCTCCAACTTAAGGCTTACTAATTAGAATTTTCTCTCCAAATCAACTCCGAACTTCCCGAAATTAAATCCCGACCATGAGTACAGGTCATAATACCTGAAGTGAAGCTACTCAGGGACTCAGACTGCTGAACAATATGCTAGGGCTTAAATTGACCTGTTGGGTCATTATAATGCCGCACACATGGTCGTGATTGTGCTTTAAATTATAATTGAAATTGTGATTGTGGTCGATGTCTCGGATGAGATGCCCTAGATGATAGGGTCGTGATCGGACCCCGTGCTAAAAGTACGGTGGTATTCGTATTGTGAAAATTGGTATTGTGAACAACGATATAGTAAACAATGGTATATCGGTGCTAAAGACCTCCCAACCAAAAATAATATTATCTTCATATTTTTTAAATTAATATATCTTAACTTGGAAATTGGATATCATTGATTGTTGATTGTTGTTTCCATTTTTTCCCTTTAATGTTTGCATTCTATTTTGAAAGAGGACAATTAGATTTACATACTAGTACTATTCCATATGTTCTAACGTCCCTTTTGCCGGGGGCGCTGTATCCTCTATGGATGCAGGTGGTTCATCAACGAGCAACTTTGGTCCTCACTAGCAGTCACTCTCTATTCAACAGGTTTTGTTGAGCCCTACTCCATTCCGGGCTTTAAGTCATCTTACGTTGTTTGTTGTACTATAAAGTATAGTCGGGGTCTTGTCCCCGACACATCCATTCTTCACTTTTGTTGCACTTAAAGGCTCGGTAGATAGGTTGTGGGTGGTATTCGATGTTGGCAATCGAACTAGAAATGTTGATCTTTGGAAAACATGTTTTTCATTATATCTATAAACTTGTAATAATTTGGAAATTATAAATGAAGCAGCTAATGGAAATGAAATGGGAGTTGCTAATGAAATCTTTTCACTGTTTGACTAATGGAGTATATCTCCTCTTTATTAATGGATAAGTTTGGGTAGAAGGAAATCTAACACGCTTGCTTGGTCGTGTTCATTCGGTTGAGCGCCGGTCGCGCTCCTCAATTTCGGGGCATGATAATCGTGATATCAGAGCCAGGTTTTAAAGTGTCCTAGAATGTCACGACCCAAAATACATTAAAGGTCGTGATGGCGCCAGACACCGCTATCAGGCAAGCCAAAAATAAATACTTAATTTGGTTTCCATTTTAATATTTTTTAAATCATATTTCCTTCAATTTAATAGTAAAAGATGAAATTTAATAAGTAAATAATAATACTTTTAACAATTTCAATACACTACAACCCATAATCACCCCAAAACCCGGTGTCACAAGTGCATGAGCATCAACTAGGAAGTAAAATAAAATACAGCATTTGTCCGGAATACAAATTGGACATGAAACATATAACTACTCTAAAGGAGACTCTGCTGGTTGCGCATCATAGTATAGAGTGTATCTCACCTAAGTCCTCGCAATAACCGCACATTTGCACCCATAATGCCACTAAACATATATGTACTTGCACAAACATGTGCAGCAAGTATAGGTTGAGTACGTAAATCAACGCGTACCCAGTAAGTATCCCGCCTAACCACTAAGAAGTAGTGACGAGGGGTCGACTCGGACACTTACTATGGGTNAGGGCATTTATACAATCCATTATGCGGCCGTAGAACTTCCCCGCACACCGTAGATCTGCCACGGAGTGAAGGAGAGAAATGGGCCAATTTTTGAAGTTGTTTTGTGGTCAACTATACCACCGTATAATCGTTTCACGAGCTGCACATCCATCGCAGAACCAACATGTAGATTTCCAGAGGGAGATTCTGCTGTCCATTCTGCGGCGCATAATTGATATGCTGGCCGCAGACTGCACCAGAGCAGACCAGCTTTTGGGACCGTTGTTGCGGTCCATGCTGCAGGTCGCATACCTGATCTGCGGTGCACTCTACGACCGTACAGTTGAGTTTGGAGGGTCCATTTTCTAATTTTTAAAAACTGACCCCATTTGATTAAAAGCCATTGGGTCTCGTTTAGAAGGCAAAGATCTCAAATTTTAGAGTAAGGGGAGTGATTTAGAGAGAGAGGAGGAAGACCTAAGTACTTTGTTAATCAACCCTTGCTCAATCTTTGAAATGCAACAAGTAAAAATTGCAAGGTCTTCATCCAAGAGGTAAGGTTCTACTCTCTAGCCCTCAATTTCGGGACTTGACTGAAAGTAGGTAATGAGAAGTGTGATTCTTGAGTATTATTTATGCATGCATGTACCATCAAGGTTGGTGGGAAGTTTATTGAGCTCAAATGGGTAAACATTTGGTGGTGGGATTAGGGAATCCACCATATGAGAACCTTGAAACCTTAATGCACACCTAGTGCTTGATAAAATGCTCAAATGAGCTGAAACCCCGAATATCTTCCTAATTATGGTTCAAATTTTTCATGCTTCTAATATATTGAAGTCGCAAGTATTCCTAGATAGAGTGTATATCACCTAAGTCCCCGCAATAACCGCGCATTTGCACCTACAATACCATTAAACATATATGTACCTGCACAAATATGTGCAGCAAGTGTAGGTTTAGTACGTAAATCAATGCGTACCCAGTAAGTATCCCGTCTAACCTCTAAGAAGTAGTGCTGAGGGGTCGACTCGGACACTTACTATGGGCTATAAATGAAACACCAATGATATAATTAAGCATGGATCACGTAGAACGGCTGTAAGCTCAATATCGTGAAATAAGTAAACAATTCTTTTGTTAATAAGAAATTTACCAAATTCATTTTTCATCATTTAACAATTTATATCTCCAGCCAATAAAGTAGCGGCAATTATTATTAGTTCCAAGGAGTTATCATGCGCAAGTCATGTCGAGGTCGTACGGCCTGATCCAATATATAAATATAAAATGTGCACTACCGAGGGTCGAACGGCACGAACCAACATATAAATATAAACCTGTCGAGGCGAACGACCCGCTCCCATGAGAGTAGTGGAAATTTACCCCTCTCGCGGAATATATTTGTGACGCGGTTGAACATAGATTTCTTAAATTATTTTTCAAAAATACGAAATTCAATGAAAACTTTCAAGTCTCGAAATCCTCAATTTCAACTCTTTTCAAGGCAAGCAAAATAAACATAATAAAATACATGTATCAACACGACATGGTGTAAACCTAAAACTACCCGGACATAAGCATAATTAGCAGCTACGCACGGACTCTCGTCTCCTCGTGCGTACGTAGCCCCTGCAAGTAGAAGCACGTATTTAATTAATTCACCTATGGGGTTAATTCCCTCTTACAAGGTTAGAAAGGAGACTTACCTTGCTTCGCAATTCCATAATCGGCTCCAAAGCCTCTCCAACAACTCAAACTGATGCCCGTCGCTCCAAAACTAGTTAGTAAATGTGCAAATACATAAATATATACTCTAACACTCATTATAATTCAATTTATAACAATTTCCAACTCCGCTCGAAAAGTCGATAAAATTACCCTCGAGCCCACGTGCCCGGATTACGAAAAGTTTCGAAGATAACCATTTCCCATAACCTCAGGAACCCAAATATATGATTTATTTCTAATTACATGCTCAAATTCGTGGTCAAAAATCTAAAATTTCCAATTCTTGGTTTTCTGTCAAAATCCCACAATTTCTACCAATTTCTATGCTTCAATCCATATTAAAACCATGTATTTAACTCAAAATAGGGGGGATAACTTTCCTTGCCATTGATGATAAAAACCTCCACCTGAACATCTCCAAAAATCCCCCAAACCAAGAAAAAATGAAAGAAAATGGGCCAAATCCCGCTCTTAAAAGAGCACACTGCCCAATGACCTCTCGCATTTGCGGTCAAATAGCTGCTTCTGCGGCTCCGCACCTGCAAAAATTCCATCACAGGTGCGGCTCCAGCTCGGGCCAACAGTCCTGCATCTGTGCGTCCGCTTCTGTGGTCAATGCGCCGCACCTGTGCCCATCGCCAGCTCCTGCGTTGCCCTCTTCGCACTTGCGCCCATATGTTCCGCACCTACGCTAGCTGGCCAGCCTCCTCTCCTTCGCACCTGCGACTCTTGGCTCGCACTTGCGCTCCTTTTCACGCAGGTGCAATTGCACAAGATATCAGCTGCATAATCATTTCATCCAAGTCCAAACTCGATCCGTTAACCATCCGGAATCCACCCGAGGCCCTCGGGACCTCAACCAAATATACCAACACGTCCCAAAACACATTACGAACTTAGTCGAGTCTTTAAATCACATCAAACAATGCTAAAAACACGAATCATCCTCCAATTCAAACTTAGTTAACTTTGAAACATCAACTTCTACAATCGATGCCGAAACCTATCAAATCACGTACGATTGACCTCATATTTTTCACACAAGTACATTTGATATTACAGACCTACTCCAACTTCCGGAATCAGAATTTGACACCGATATCAAAAAGTCCACTCCCAGTCAAATGACCTACGGACCTCCAAATTCACATCCAAACGCTCTCCCAATACCAGAATCACCATACGGAGATATTCCCAGGCTCGGAATCCCAAACGGACATTGATAACATTGAAATGCACTTCAACTCAAATTTATGAAATTCTTCCAAAATGCCAACTTCCATAATAGGCGCCGAAACGCTCCTGGTCATCCAAAATCCAATCTGGACATACGCCCAAGTCAAAATTCATCGTACGAACTTGTTGGAATATTCACATCCCGATTACGAGGTCGTTTACTCAAAAATCACACTTTAGTCACTTCCTCCAACTTAAGGCTTCTGAAATTAGAATTGCTTTTCAAATAAACTCTGAACTTCCCGAAATGAAATTCCGACCACGCGTACAAGTCATAATACCTGAAGTGAATCGGCTCAGGACCTCAAACCGCCGAACGACATGCTAAAGCTCAAAACGACCGATCGGGTCATTACATTCTCTCCCACATAAACATACGTCCATCCTCGAATGTGCTAAGAGCTGCTCTGGAGTTGTCCAAATTACTGTTTAACACCTCGTGCACCTACTCGTGCTACCACAACTCAGTAGAGCACATTAGCTCGAGCAAATATGAAGATCCTCGCATTTATTTAGGCAAATAAGCCTTAGAGCCAAATTCCAACATCCAAAATGCTCTACTAGGACTGCTTCCAACATACGAACACCGTTTTAATCACTGCACGATGTACCAATTCATGATTGTATACCCTTACTAAATTCCTACCATGCACCGTGTAACTCACATGATCATAATAACATCCTCTGACAATGATAGTCAAAATATTATGAATCTGATGCCCACAACGCACCCCATGAAGCATATAAGTCCCGTTTCCCGCTCTCGCAATATTGCCACGACAGAAGAAATGTGTAGAAACTGATAACCACCTGCCGAATCGCAATGCATGGAGTCTCTCCCCACGACAAGAACCATTACTTATTTTGGACTGAATAACAATATTTACTCTTCAATATGCCTTATATAAATCTGATCGCACTGATCCCAGGTCCAATAATCTCGTCTCACCCCAGTACAAGCTGCTCAGGCAATAAGCCACCTCAAACACTGAAAAAGCCTCATATGATGCCACAATGTGCTAACAAGCTACAGACTCGAATGCGATACATAAGGAAAACGAACTCTGGAAAGAACTACTCAACCCACGTAGCTAATTTTAACAACAGAAAAGATGTTATGAGCTTTCCCCAGAAAATGAGAAACAAAACACATACGGATAGATATGGGGAACTGTACTCAACATCACACTGTTGCGGCATGCAACCCGATCCACACATGATACCGTTGCGGTATGCAACCCGATCCAACCATGATACCCGTGGCGGCATGCCACCCGATCCAAACAACATATTCACGGTGGCATGCCACCCGATCCAACCATATACCCATGGCGGCGTGCCACATAATCCACACATAATAATCTAAAGAAAACATATATCGAGCCAAAACGCTTATACCCACGAAATGCCTGAATATCAACCATAAGCACGCGAAGTGCATAATACAAATCCTGGGGAGACGAGTAGTGTCATATGCTATAAATCTCAAGCACAACTAAGGTGCGATATATGATCTGTATCTCGAGAGCCATCCTGCTCACATAATACCACAAACTATATGGGAACTCAATACGAGTGAGAATAATTAAACCGTCTCACAACCCACATGGCATAATAGAGTATTTCATGAAATAGCTGACGACAGAAATAACATCCAAGGCCCGAAGACCCCTCCGAAAACAACACTATGCTGAAATGAACACATCCAGTCTGATATAGAGCCCACATTCACACTAAGATCCATCCACGGACCTCAAGCCGATTCTGATTGTACCGCACTGGGCTAATAACCTTTCAAGGATCCATAATAACCCTTTTTTTCCCACGACACACAAGAACATCCATCAATCTGGAACAAACTCTCATGGTCCACAAGCCAAGGAATAGAATGCCTCTCAGGCATAAACTCTCGCACTTGTGATATTACCATGACCTCCATATTTGGTCTCAATCTTTAACAATCAAGTGACTGACATGTGACACTTATATAAATATCCCTGTGGGGCATGCTCCCATGACCATTCCGCTCAGGTAGCAAGGTTTGCACATCCATACCACCAACCGTTCTAATTTTGTAGAGTGATTCAAAAGTCTGCAAGTCAATACACAAGGCCCCTTCCACAAAACACCAATATAAGGTGACGCTAAAGACAATACCAGCTTACTCTAAACATCTGAATTCTTTCCTGCTCATCCGAGCTCTTGACATTCTTGTCAACACAGAACCGCAACCTTGATACTCAGCTTCCAATTTCCCATGACGATCACTGCACCTAACATGCCAATACGTGAGAGTACCAGAATTCCATAATAAACCCTGATCCATTAATAGAATAAATAGTTCCGTTTATAGAAACCTTTTACTTAGCTCATTCCAGAACAACCAATGCAACAGGCAACTAAATTATCAAACCACAGCAAAATACAAACCTCAAGTAGTGGTCTAAACCACCACAATTCTTCCTGGTTCCATCTACACATAACATGCCATAATACTCGAATGCCCCCAAATAAAATCAATTACGGCGGCCGTCAAGCCTCGCACGTACCGCCACAAATCACATGTATAACTCAACATGCTACAGGAACTGATCATTGCCACCATCATGCCAGTTCAACCATTGCTAACCGAACCGACTTCCCCTAATTTACTCGGGACTCGCCCTAGAAATAATAATAGCTCCATTCAAAACATCAGGAACCGAATTCCGCACTCATCCCGAGTGACCTTATTTCAAAAGACCATGTTGCCTCCAAAACCCACGAACCATCACATACTCTCCTTGTGCGCATATTCGCATCTTTAACGGGTACACTTATTCTGAAAATTCTTCCATGAATCCGAAGTTATTTTATCCCATTCCTCTAATGCCACACCGCAGACCGAAGATAACATAGAACACTCCAAGACACTTTTCATAATCTACTACAAACGCTCAATACTTAACCATACTACTGGCTCGAAATCCTTAGGCACCGCACTTTAATTAATATTTTTTCAACCTACTAGGACCATTGTTGAGAGTCACCCACTCTGACTTGTTCCCTAATATAATCAAACTCCAAGGCCCTGTTAGCACATGAACAGCCTCTCGAAGAAGCAACCGGCTGAATTTCTTTCCTTATACATCACATCCACACGAAGCATAGAATCTGAGTCTTCCCAAAACCTAAACATGAATCGATAAGGCCAAATATAACACACATTCCTCAAATCCTTATGTTAAATATTTCATGAACATTCTGAATCACTAGCCATATTCACATATTCGACCTATTACTGAATAACCAGTAAAATTCTTCGTAGAAGCTTCATTAACACCACGCAATCGCTAACCTGCTTGCATGATATATCGCAACTGTGGAAATTCCATGCCGACATCCTCTAACAACGGTGCACCGAGTACAATTAACATGAAGCCAATAAACCATCCTGAGCCCGTGCTTATTCACTAGCTGTACATGTCCGTTCACTCCACATGGACATCAACTAAAGGTGCGACAATGCATTCCAATCCAAAGTCATTTTGTATCCTACTTCATATTAAGCAACTCCCTCCTGTCACACCCAATCTTCCTCAATATAGTAGCCAATATTCTATATTAAGCCTGTATCCCTAGTCACTCTACACCATGAATCCCAAGTCACTCTAACTTCCCCCAAGGTGTGTGGCTCTCCTACCATATAACTCGTATGCTAATTTGCCACTCTCCCACTTTGGTCAAACCCTCGCTTTTAAGCAACTACTCGACTTTTGTTTCCTTACACTTGGCCTTCTAGAATTTTAACCACCGCAAGACACCTCCCACATGTCCTTCCTCATCATTCGCTGCCTAGTTGTTGCCTTAACTCAAAATTCATCTCTGTAGCACCCGAACCAATATATTACCGCCAACTCTAAACCTCCCCGAAGATCATCTTCCTTGAGCCATCAATATTAAGATTATCGATTTGATTCTGAACCATAACACACTGCAATATCTGACAGTCGCTTCCCCGGCACCATTCACAATACTCTACCCCAAAGGTGATTTGAAGAAGGCCATAATACCGGCGAACTTAACACATTCAATCAAGGACAACGGCACCACATCTCGGATGAAGATTCCACCACACTTGAAAATACTAAGTCTCGTTACTCCATCAATCAAAACTGAACATTCTTAGTCAGATTGCCTTTCCCTCCGCTAGAAATAAAACACTGAACATCTGAATTACGCATTGAGAAAAACATCCTGTCAATTCATTCACTGCCCCTACACGTAGACAAGTATCCTACCATTACTTTAATACCGTGTGATAACAACTCATGAACATCATAGCAATTGGTGCATAGCCCCAAAACCATCAGAAATACAGCAACTAAGCTGAGATGACAGAACATCCTTCCACAAGGTGACGACATTAGCCGAATCGAATACGCATGGAGAAACATCCTACTCTACATCAGTAGTGCCATTAAAATTCCTCGATTCTAAATTTATAACAAGCGCTTCACATCACATAAGATTGAATAGGAAGGAAATGAAGGCATAAGAATCAAAGAAATCAAATCGCACGATGAGGAATCAAGAAGGGAAGTGCTCCTATCAACCCAGTAGCCTCTCGAAGATAAGTACAGACGTCCCCGTACTGATCCGCAAGACTCTACTAGACTCGCTCATAACTCGTGAGTCCTAAGTGAACCTAATGCTCTGAAACCATGTTGTCACAACCCAAAATCCATGAAAGGCTGTGATGGCGCCGGACACCGCTGTCAGGCAAGCCAAAAATGATTACTTAATTTGGTTCTCATTTTAATATTTTTTAAATCATATTTCCTTCAATTAAATAGTAAAAGATAGAATTTACCAAGTAAATAATAATATTTTTAACAATTTCAATACAGGACAACCCATAATCACCCCAAAACCCAGTGTCACAAGTGCATGAGCATCAATTACGAAGTAAAATAAAATACAACATCTGTCAGGAATATAAATTTGATAGGAAAAATATAAATACTCTGAAGGAGACTCTACTGGCTGCGGATTGTAGTATAGAGTGTAGCTCACCTAAGTCCCCGCAATAACCGCCTCTACGCCTACAAGGCCACTAGACATATATGTGCCTACACAAAACTGTGCAACAAGTGTAATATGAGTACGTAAATCAACGCGTACCCATTATGTATCCTGCCTAACTTCGAAGAAGTAGTGACGAGGGGTCGACTCGGACACTTACTATGGGCTATAAATAAAATACCAATGATATAATTAATCATGGATCATGTAGAGTGGTTGTAAGCTCCATATCGTGAAATAAGTAAACAATCCTTTTGTTAACAAGCAATTTTCCAAATTGAGTTTTCATCATTTAACAATTTATATCTCCAGCTAATAAAGCAGCGTCAATTATTATTAGTTCTATGGAGTTATCATGCACAAGTCATGCTGAGGTCGTACGGCCCGATCCAATATATAAATATAAATTGTGCACTGCCGAGGGTTTAATGGCACGAACCAACATATAAATATAAACCTGCCGAGGCGAACGACCCTCTCCCATGAGAGTAGTGGAAATTTACCCCGCTCGCGGAATATATTTGCGATGCGGTTGAACATAGATTTCTTAAATTCTTTTTCAAAAATAAGAAATTGAATGAAAGCTTTCAAGTCTCGAAATCCTCAATTTCAACTCTTTTCAAGGCAAACAAAATAAACATAATAAAATAACTCTATCAACACGGCATGGTGTAATCCTAAAACTACCCAGACATAAGCAGAATTAGCTGCTACGCACGGACTCTTGTCACCTCGTGCATACGTAGCCCCCGTAAGTAGAAGCACATATATAATCAAATCATCTATGGGGTTGATTCCCTCTTACAAGGTTAGAAATGAGACTTACCTCGCTCCGCAATTCCATAACCTGCTCCAAAGCCTCTCCAACAACTCAAACTGATGCCCATCACTCCAAAACTAGCCAATAATTGTGAAAACCCATAAATATATACTCTAACACTCATTATAATTTAATTTACATTAATTTCCAACTCCGCTCGAAAAGTCGATAAAATTACCCTCGAGCCCACGTGCCTGTATTCCGAAAATTTTCGAAGATAACCATTACCCATAACCTCACGAACTCAAATATATGATTTATTTCCAATTACATTCCCAAATTCGTGGTCAAAAATCCAAAATTTCCAATTCTAGGTTTTCCCACAATTTCTACCAAATTTCCAATCAAAATCCCACAATTTACACCAATTTCCATGCTTGCATCCATATAAAAACCATGTATTTGACTAACACAATAGGTGAGGATAACTTACTTTGCCATTGATGATAAAAACCTCCACCTGCACCTCTCCAAGTATCGCCCAAACCAAGGGAAAGTGAAAGAAAATGGGCCAAATCCAGCAACCTCTCGCACATGCGGAAATTCCATCGCAGGTTCGGCTCCAACTCGGCCCAATAGTCTCGCATCCGTGCTCCATGTAGTGCATCTGCGCATCCGCTTCTGCGGTCCATGCGCCACACCTGCGCCCATCGCCCGCTCCTGCGTTGTCCTCTTAGCACCTCCACCTACACAGGTACTCCCAAATGTTTCGCACATGCGGTTGCTGGCCAGCCTCCTCTCCTTCGCACCTGCGACTCTTGGCTCGCACTTATGGTCCTTTTAATGCAGGTGCGATTGCACCAGATATCATTTGCCTCAGTATTTCATCCAAGTCCAAACTCAATCCGTCAACCATCCGAAATCTACCCGAGGCCCTCGAGACCTCAACCAAATATACCAACACGTCCCACAACATATTACGAACTTAGTCGAGTCTTTAAATCACAACAAACAATGCTAAAAATACGAATCACCCTCCAATTCAAACTTAGTGAACTTTGAAACTTCAACTTCTACAATCGATGCCAAAACCTATCAAATCATGTTCGATTGACCTCAAATTTTGCATACAAGTCATAATTGACATTACGGACCTATGCAAACTTCCAGAATCGGAATCCGACCTAGATATCAAAACGTCCACCTCCGGTCAAACTCTCCAAAAACATTCAAATCGCTAACTTTTTCCAAATGATACCAAAATGACCTACGGAACTCCAAATCCACATCCGGACGTGCTCCCAATACCAGAATCACTATACGGAGCTATTCCCAGGCTCGGAATCCCAAACGGAAATTGATAACATTGAAATACACTTCAACTCAAATTTATGAAATTCTTCCAAAATGCCAACTTCCATAATAGGTGCCGAAATGCTCCCGGGTCATCCAAAACCCGATCCGCACATACGCCCAAGTCCAAAATCATAGTACGAACCTGTTGGAATATTCAAATCCCGATTCCAAGGTCGTTTAGTCAAAAATCACACTTTAGTCAATTCCTTCAACTTAAGGCTTGCAAAATTAGAATTTGCTTTCCAAATGAACTCTGAACATCCCGAAATTAAATTTTGACCATGCATACAAGTCATAATACCTGAAGTGAAGCTATTCAAGGCCTCAAACCGCCGAGCAACATGCTAAAGCTCAAAACGACCGTCTTATCGGTGTGTTTTCAACCACATCTATAATGAGGAGGCTACTTGGAAATTTAGGAATTTCACACTTCATTGGTACTCGAGATCGTGCGATATAGCTCAAGATAGGAAGCTAATTTCCACGTCATGTCTCATTTTCCATATGAGTAACCCATGAGTTTGAGCTAGCAAGGAGGGGATGAAAGAACTAGTTGCTAGGAGAAAATATCCTTGTACTATTTTTTGACCACTCCACCAGATCATGTAGTGAGAATACCTAAGAAATGAAAGAGGTTTGTTTGTTCCATTAAGCCGGAATGCTATATTTGTAAGAAGTGCCAATTGGGGACGTGTTGGATGACTCTTGAAATATTGTATGGTAGTGGAATGAGAGGGCACAAGAAGAACAAATGCCATAGGTTGGGTACACCTCAACCGTTCTGCCCGATATGCGGGCGGGAACATTTTGCGCCATGTTGTGAATATGCTCAAGAGTGTGTTAAGGGTGGTAGGCTTGGGAAATTCCTAAGGCCCATATAGAAAACCGTTACAGATATTTTTACTCCCGATGTGAAGGCCTGGAGGACACATAAGAGGATTTCTTATGACTTATGCAAAAAGGGTAAATATCAGGTCAGTGGGGTGAGTCATCTTAGCCGACCTCATACCAGTTGCGTGAAAGGTAAGAGATGTTATTCGGGGGGTATGTCACTATGGTACCAATGTATATTATTGATATGGATTCGAGGGGCATCAGTTAAGGTACTATCCTGTCAGCCTAAAGTCATCAAGTCACTCTTTAGTACATCATTATGAACATGCATAATTTATCTTTGTTGTATATGTACATAAATATGGTCTTAGCAAGACGCTGAATCACAAAACATTCCATGTACTTACTTTCTAAATGAGACGCATTATTCGTGAATCCACTCTTTCACAAATTCACTTATTTACAACATCTTGTGGAATTGAGCTCTATAATTATTTCCTTGAAGTGAGTTATAACCCTAGGCTAATACTACCCATTTATTTCCCCAAGTTCTCAACAAAGGGCTATACCTGATGAATTTCTTATAGGACCTTCTGNACTTATGCTTATGCATGCACCATCATAAAGTTTACCTATGTGGTATCAAATCCAATGTATAGCGGCCTAGTATTGAGATCCTTCTTGAGCCACTATTTTTCTCTCCGGTGTATGTGGCTCCTATGGTTTGAGCAATCACTTTACTCCTTTGTGAATATTATCATAAATCCTTTTCACTGTGTAGTAACATGAGAGCATGTCTCAACGCCTATCATATGTGTACATGTCAATTGAAAGGGGTCGCTTGTCCGCAAAAATATTTCTGGGAAATTTGAGATTTTCACAAATTTGTCACAGGAAAATGTTTTTGTTGGCCTATCTCAGCATGACTTTCATTTCCATTTATAACACTCTATAGTAAGTGGCTCACTTTGTTCCTAGTATTGCAGTTTCCCATGATCTCATAGTAAATTGTTCATTCTCTCTAACCAATATATGATTTTACCCCAATATTAAGATGTCCTAGCTATGTGGTTTCACTCGTGAAAGGTTGAAATTAGATGCTTTCAGATTTTGGCACATAACGTGAGCATATTGATTTGAAAGACATGTTTGTCGTATCTCTTGTCCTCTCATATAGGATCAACTATTGGCAAGGGTTAAACTGTCAGAATGATAATAATCTCACATGCGTTCAACTTCTTTTTTTCATCCTCATTGGCTTGTGGCATATCTATTCCTTGTGTTAGTTAATGTTAAGAGAGTAATCAACTACATGTATTTTGAAACCCACATCACATTCAGGGTGCCAAAATATTCTCACTTCGAGTTAAACTGATTTTCTCTACATTTCAAGAGGCGACTGGTGTCACGTACTTGGCTATTTCACTTTGAGGCCTACTATTGCCAAACAAGGCGCACATGGAATGAAATAATTGTTGTTGTCCTTTTCATGAATCATAGTCTTCCAGGAATAATAGACGCTAATGCCTTTATCCTCCCGATCATGCCTTTCATAGATCACATGTCTAAAATGATTCACTTCTTTTACATCTTAAGATCATGTACATGGTCCCTACATTATTAATGCCTAGTAGGAAACTCTATGCCTCATTTGTTGAATCAATGATGTTATCACAATGATTAACCATGTCAGCGGTATTGGTAGTAAAATGCATGTCTCTTAGGATATAACCACCTGAAATGCCCTACTAGTACATTGATGGAATCTTGAAATAAAAAACAATTCCAGCCAAATCTCAGACCTCGTTTTTCCTATTTATAGTAACCTATAGGGGTTATTCAAACATGTCAAAGCAGAAGCGTCATCCCCTGATCAAATATATTGGATAGGAAGTTTTATGTTCATATGCAAGCTAGCACACCTTAGAGTAATTATTGGAGGTTGCCAAAGGTTTAATTGGGTGTTCGGCATAGGAATTTAGAGTTGAATAAAGTGAACGGGTTATTCTCAAGATATCCATTATGAATATATTGGGTGAATTGATAAGAAAGGTAAAGTATGTGTAGTCACCTTAGGCCTTATGAAATCTTGAAGGAAATAGGCCAAACTATGAGTACGATGTGTCCCTATTATTGTCCTCCGTGTACCCGATGTTTCATGTGTCTATTTCTAAGAAGGTAGTTGAAAATACTTTGTCTGTCGTTGAGGTGAAAGCTTGTTAAGGTTAAGTTAATGGATAATTAGATTGAGAGGGGTATCTATTTGCCATCTTTGTTGGATAAGTCCAAGAGTTGAGATTGTCTACGTTGATGTGTTATGGCGTAGTTTGTAAGTTGAGGAGGCCACCTTGAGGGCCAAAAGTTTTAAGGAAATAAAATCTTCTCACTTGAGTGTATAGTCAAATGACTGTGGATCGAAAGGTTCTTTCTTTGTGTTACAATTTAAATATGTGCAGTTCATGTCCAGATGCTACTTTTAATAATGTAATGCCAGTAATGTTGAAATTTATATTATTTGTATGTTATGATGCTTTGCTGAGTTGTGGATGTATTGTTAGAAGTTATTTTGGTGTTACTCTAGCAGGTGGATAGGCCCAATTACAAGGGAGACTCTGCCATAATATCTGAAAAATTTGGGAGTTAGTAAAATTTGGGAGCTTAAGATGTGTGGAAGAAGAAACGAGTTATGTTAAGTGTTTGGGGATGGACTCTACTCCTCATTCGAGGACGAATCTTCTTAAGTGGGGGAGAATGTAGCACCCCGAAAAATTTTGCAGTACATAAGCACTATTAAGAAAGTTGATGTGTGCTAATTATATTATTTTGTGTGCAGATGAGGACTATTAATATGATGGATATCAATTTTATATGATAATAAGTGTACGAGGCACATTATAAGTGATGTGGGGTCTAAGGAGAGCCTTAAGTCCAAGTCAAGTTGGAAATTACATAATAGACTAAAGTTCCAAATGAGTACGCGCAAGACAAAATTTTGGACGCTCATATTTACATATATATATATATATATATATATATATATGGATTTATATGATCTTTGAGTCTAGTTTCTAACGCTTCAAACAGTTCATCAGTTGGACAATCCTACAAGAAGTTAGGACTCAATTACCAAAGGCTGGCAAAATGTGATTCTGCTGTCAATTCTGCGACCGTAGAATAGTCGCAGAACTGATAAATTTAGCCCAGTTCTGAGCACCAGTTTTGCGGTCCATTGTGCGGACAGCATACGCGTTCTAGAGTCTATGATGCGATCGTAGATCTGAGTTCGGAGAGTTCATTTCCCTATTTTTATAACCCGACCCCATTTTGATAAATAGACTTTGGGGATCATTTTGAAGACAAAAACCTGATATTTTTAGAGAGAAGTGAGAGTGTTCTAGAGAGAGGAGGAAGCTCAAGTGCTTAGTTCATCAAGATCTTGTCCAAGCTTTGAAATCCAACAAGGAAATCTCACAAGATCTTCACTCAAGAGGTAAGGATCAAACCCTAGTCTTCAATTTCGAGTTTGGGGAAAAAGATGGGTGATGAGGAGTATGATTCTTGAGTGTAAGAGTATTATTTATACATGCATGTACTAATAAGGTTTGTGGGAAGATTGTTGAGCTCAAATAAGTAAGGATTGGGTTGTGAATTGAAATAAATCTTGTGGAAGAACCTTGCAATCAATTTTCACACCTAGTGTTTAATAAAATGTTCGAATGATCTGAGACCAATAATATCTTCCTAATTATGGTTCACTTTTGTTATGTTTCAAATTAGATTCAAGTTGCTAGGATTTCCGGAACAATGTTGTAATTTAAGGAAAGCTCAAAGCGAGGTGTGTTGGCTAAACTACGCTTATATAATTGAATTACATGATGTTCTCATAAGTTTCAAGTATGGTTGGCTCAAGTTCTTTATTCTCATATTTCAAGTTGCTCCCAATAAATTCAATCGTCCTGAGTAAGCAAAGGGTCAATAATTATGTATTCAAAATGTGTTCCGAATGGTCCTATCACATTATGTTTTCCTTCAGGAATGTGTTCAAGAATGATATGTGTGTTAAAATGTTATGGCTTTGAGTCGTGTTTCAAATAATATCTAGTATGCCAAACTGTGTGAGAAAAACTCAATATGGTTAAGACTCATAATTTCTCATATGTGTATCTAAAGTCTTGATCGAAAATGTCTTATTGTTGATAATCTATAAAGATGGTTCGAAGTGAAATAAGTGAATTGGGGATATAAATTGTGGCCAACATGCCAAGAGTTAAAGTTATACTTGTGGCCAATGGTTCCAATGAAATGAAATGATGTGAGAAAAATTATGAAATGAGCTTTGATTTAACTGTTCCAAAATTGACTTTGAAAATAGAATTGCCTAAATGCTTATGAACTCAAGTAATGCCCATGTGTGGCTGTTTTAACTAATGTTGTGGTTTGTATGTAGTTTCAGTGTGTTATGCGTTCTTACATATTATTGGGTGGAAATTGTGTATTGCCCTTTTTGTGGAAAAGTGTTTCATGAATAAATGATGTGTTACTCGTTAAACTTGTGCTTCGATTGCCAACCATTTTACTCTATTTCTTGGAAAGAAATCCATTGTGTTTAAAGTCTTCATAACTGATGAACTTAAAGTTGTGATTTTCGGAATATTATATATGTTGATATTTATGATGATGATACATGAGAGGGATATAATTAAAGTGTTTAATATCAAATACGTCCATCGTGCCTTGAATAATGAATCTTGTGAATGGCCAAAAGAGCCAAAGGAATATTGTCGTTGTGATTGGTTGAAAGTACTAATGGATATTTATACAATTGGAAAGGTGATTAGGTAAATATATTTGTATTTATGTTATCTTTTTGTGCAACCCAAAAATGTTTTTGGGAGAATCGATAGTCATCGAGAAAGGGTAGGTTAAAATAACCAAACCCCAAAACTACACGTGTCGGTGAAGGAGTGGATTGTGATTATTCCCCTTATTTGCGATGAGATTGATGTGATAAAATTATTTCCCCATAATTGGTATGAGATGATTGATAGAAAAGGATGATGTCGATCAACACGGCATTGTGGTGAGATGGCCTAGCCGATCGGGTCGTGATCGGATGCCATGTCGCACACATGGTGGTGATTGTGCTGCAAATTGTAATTGGAATTGTGATTGTGGTTGATGTCTCAAATGATATGGCCTAGACGATGGGGTAGTGATCGGACTCCTTTCTAAAAGTACGGTGGTATTGGTATTGTGAACATTGGTCTTCTGAACGGTGATATTGTGAACAATGGTATATCGGTGCTAAAGATCTCCCAACCAAAAATAATATGATCTTCGTATTTTTGAAATTAATATGTATTAGCTTGTAAATTGGATAACATTGATTGTTGATTGTTGTTTCCATGGTTTTTACTTTTATGTTAGCATTCTATTTTGAAAGAGGACAGTTAGCTTTACATACTAGTACTATTCCATATGCACTAACGTCCCTTTTCAGGGGCGCTACATCTTCAATGGATGCAGGTGGTTCATCAGCGGGCAGCTTTGGTCCTCATTAGCAGTCACTCTCTATTCTGCAGGTTTTGTTGAGCCCTACTCTATTCTGGGATTTAAGTCATCTTACGTTGTATTTTGAACTATAAGGTATAGCTGGGGCCTTGTCGCCCACACTTCTATTCTTCACTTATGTTGTACTTAGAGGCTTCATAGACAGGTTGTGGTTGGTATTCGATGTTGGGAATCTAACTAGAAATGTTGGTCTTTGGACAACATGTTTTTCCTTTTATCTATAAACTTGTAATAATTTTGAAAATATAAATGAAGGTTCTAATGGAAATGAAATGGGAGTTGCTAATGAAATATTTTCAATGTTTGATTAATAGAGTACATATTCTCTTTGTTCATGGATGAGTTTGGGTAAAAGGAAATCTAATAGGCTTGCCAACTAGGCAACTTTATGCCTCATTTGTCGAATCAATTATGTCATCACAATGATTAACCATGTTAGCTGTATTTGTAGTAACCTTCATGTCTCTTAGGATATAACCACCTAAAATTCCCTGTTAGTACATTGATGGAATCTGAAATAAAAAACAGTTCCAACCCAATCTCGACCTCATTTTTCCTATTTATAGTAACCTATGGGGTTGAATATTCAAACATGTCAAAGAAGAAGCGTCATCCCATGATCAAATATATTGGATAGGAAGTTTTACGTTCATATTCAAGCTAGCACACCTTAGAGTAATTGTTGGAGGTCGCCAAAGATTTAATTGGGTATTCGGCGTAGGGATTTAGAGTTGATGAAAGTGAACGGGTTATTCTCAGGATTTTCACTATGAATATATTGGGCGAATTGTTAAGGAAGGTAAAGTATGTGTAGTCACATTAGGCCTTATTAAATCTTGAAGGTAATAGACCAAACTATGAGTATGATGTGTCCCTATTATTGTCCTCTGTATACCCGGTGTTTCATGTGTCTATGTCTAAGAAGGTAGTTGGAAATACTTGGTCTGTCGTTTGGGTGAAAGCTAGTGAAGATGAAGTTAATGGATAATTAGATTGTGAGGGGTATCTATTTACCATCTTTGTTGGATACGTCCAAGAGTTGAGATTATCTACTTTAATATGTTATGGCGATGTCTGCAGGTCGAGGAGGCCACATTGAGGGCCAAAAGTGTTAAGGAAATAAAATCTGCTCACTTGAGTGTATAGTAAAATGACCGTGGATCGAAAGGTACTTTCTTTGTGTTATGACTTAAATATGTGCTGTTCATGTCTAGATCCTACTTTTAATAATGTAATGCCGGTAATGTTTAAATTTCTATTATGTATGTTATGATGCTTTGTTGAGTTGTGGATGTGTTGTTAGGAGTTGTTTTGGTGTTACTCTGCCAGGTGGATAGGCCCAATTATAAGGGAGACTCTCCCAAAATTTCTGAAAACTTTGGGAGTTAGTAAAATTTGGGATCTTAAGATGTGTGGAAGAAGAAACGAGTTATGTTAATTGTTTGGGGACGGAGTCTACTCCTCATTCGAGGACGAATGTTCTTGGGGGGGGGGGGGAGAATGCAGCACCCCGGAAAATTTCGCAGTACATAAGCGCTATTAGGAAAGTTGATGTTAGCTAATTATATCATTTTTTGTGCAGACGAGGACTATTAATATGATGGATATCAATTAGATATGATAATAAGTGTACAAAGCAAATTATAAGTGATGTGGGGTCTAAGAAGAGACCTAAGTCCAAGTCAAATTGGAAATTACATGATAGAGTAAAGTTCCAAATGAGTACGCACAAGGCCAAATTTTGGACGATCATATCTACATATATATAGGAATTTACATGATTAACAACCTATCAAATGAAAGATCTTCGATTCTAGTTTCTAATTCTTCAAACCGTTCATCAGTTGGACAATCCTACAAGAAGTTATGACCTAATTACCAAAGGCTGGCAGAATGTGATTCTGCAGCCAATTCTGCGATCGCAGAATGATCGCAGAACTAACAAGTTTAGCCCAGTTCTGGGCACCAATTTTGCGGTCCATTGTGTGGACCGCATACCCGTTCTGCAATCCATTCCGCGACCTTAGATATGAGTTCAGAGAGTTCATTTGCCTATTTTTATAACCCGGCCCTATTTTGATAAATAGCCTTTGGGACTCATTTTGATGAAAAAAAACTAATATTTTTAGAGAGAAATGAGAGTGTTCTAGAGAGATGAAGAAGCTCAAGTGCCTTGTTCATCAAGATCTTGTCCAAGCTTTGAAATCCAACAAGGAAATCTCACAAGATCTTCACTCAAGAGGTAAGGATCAAACCCTAGTCTTCAATTTCGAGTTTGGGGTAAACGATGGGTGATGGGGAGTATGATTCTTGGGTGTAATAGTATTATTTATACATGCATGTACTAATAAGGTTTGTGGGAAGATTGTTGAGCTTAAGTAAGTAAGGATTGGGTTGTGAATTGAAATAAATCTTGTAGAAGAACCTTGTAACAAATTAGATTTTAGTTGCTAGGATTTATGAAACATTGTAGAAATTTAGGGAAAGCTCAAAGAAAGGTATGTTGGCTAAACTACTCTCTTATAATTGAATTCCTTGATGTTCCCGTAAGTTTCTAGTATGGTTGGTTCAAGTTCCTTATTCTCATGTTTCGAGTTATTCCCAATAATTTCAATCGTCCTGAGTAAGCAAAGTGTCGATAATTATGTATTCAAAATGAGTTTCAAATGGTCCTATCATATTATGTTATCCTTCGGGAATGTGTTCAAGAATGATATGTGTGTTAGAATGTTATGGCTTTGAGTTGTGTTTCAAATGAAAACTAGTATGCCAAACTTTGTGAGAAAAACTCAATATGCTTAAGACTCTTAATTTCTCATATGTGTATCTAAAGTCTTGATTAGAAATGTCTTATTGTTGATAATCTATAAAGATGGTTGGAAGTGAAATAAGTGAATTGGGGATATAAATTGTGGCCAACGTGCCAAGAGTGAAACTTATACTTTTGGCCAAGGGTGCCAATGAAATGAAATGATGTGAGAAAGATTATGAAAGGAGCTTTTATTCAACTATTCCAAAATTGACTTTGAAAATAGAATTGCCTAAAAGCTTATGAACTCAAGTGATGCCCATATGTGGCTGTTTTAACTAATGTTGTGCTTTGTTAGTAGTTTAAGTGTGTTTTACGTTCTTACATATTATTGGGTTGAAATTGTGTATTGCCCTTTTTGTGAAAAAGTGTTTAAAGAATAAATGATGTGTTACTCGTTTATGATTTTAACTTGTGCTTCGATTGTTAACCATTTTACTCCATTTCTTGGAAAGGAATCCATTGTGTTTAAAGTCTTCATTACTGATGAACTTAAAGTTGTAATTCCAGAATATTATATATGTTGATATTTATGATGATGCTATATGAGAGGGATAAAATGAAAGTGTTGAATATCAAAAACGGCCATCGTGCTTTGAACAATAAATCTTGTGAATGGCCAAAAGAGCCAAGGGAATATTGTTGTTGTGATTGGTTGAAAGTACTAATGGAGATTTATACAATATGAAAGATGATGAGGTAAATATATTTGTATTTATGTTATCTTTGTGTGCAAACCAAAAATGTTTTTGGGAGTATCGATAGTCACCGAGAAACGGTAGGTTGAAATAACCTAACCCCGAAACTACACGTGTCGGTGTAGGAGTGGATTTTGATTAGTCCCCTTATTTGGGATAAGATTGATGTGATAAAATTATTTCCCCTTAATTGGGATGATATGATTGATAGTAAAGGATGATGTCGATCCACACGGCATTGTGGTGAGATGGCCTAGCCGATCGGGTCGTGATCGGATGCCATGCCACACACATGGTGGTGATTATGCTTGAAATTATAATTGAAATTGTGATTGTGGTTGATGTCTCGGATAAGATGGCCTAGCCGATCGGGTCGTGATCGGATGCCATGCCACACACATGGTGGTGATTATGCTTGAAATTATAATTGAAATTGTGATTGTGGTTGATGTCTCGGATAAGATGGCCTAGCCGATCGGGTCGTGATCGGATGCCATGCCACACACATGGTGGTGATTATGCTTGAAATTATAATTGAAATTGTGATTGTGGTTGATGTCTCGGATAAGATGGCCTAGCCGATTGGGTCGTGATCAGACTTCATGGTAAAATTACGGTGGTATTGGTATTGTGAACGGTGATATTGTGAGCAATGGTGTATCGGTGCTAAAGATCTCCCAATCAAAAATAATATGATCTTCGTATTGTTAAAATTAATATGTCTTAACTTGGAAATTGGATATCAGTGATTTTTTATTATTGTTTTCATGGTTTTCCCTTTTATAAATCTATGGTAATATCCTGCCAAACCAAGAAAACTCCAGATCTCCGTAGCTGAGGACTGTTTGGGCCAACTTTGCACTGCTTCAATCTTTTTCGAATCCACTTGGATCCCATCGCTCGATACTACATGACCCAAGAATGCCACTGAGTCTAGCCAAAACTCACACTTTGATAATTTTTGCATACAATTTCTTTTCTCTCAAGGTCTGAAGCATAGTCCTCAGGTGCTGCTCATGATCCTTCCGAGTCCGGGAGTACACCAGAATGTCGTCAATAAACACAATGAAGAATGAGTCAAGATAAGGTCGGAACACATTGTGCATCAAGTGCATAAAAGCTGCTGGGGCATTGGTCAGCCCAAAGACATCACAAGGAACTCATAGTGACCATACCGAGTCCTGAAGGCAGTCTTCGGGATATCTGGCTCCCAGATCTTCAATTGATGATAGCTTGAACGTAAGTCAATCTTGGAAAACACTCTGGCACCCTGTAACTGATCAAATAGGTCATCAATACGAGGCAAATGATACCTGTTCTTCACTGTTACTTTGTTCAACTCGCGATAATCAATGCGTATACGCATAGAACCATCTTTTTTCCTTCACAAACAAGAATGGAGCACCCCAAGGTGACACACTGGGCCGAATGAAGCCCTTATCAAGTAAATCCTGTAACTGCTCCTTCAACTCCTTGAATTCAGGATGAGCCATACGATATGGAGGAATAGAGACAGGCTGAGTGCCCGACAGCAAATCAATGCCAAAAACAATATCTCTATCGGGCGGCATGCCCGAAAGATCAGTTAGAAACACATCTGGAACGTCCCTCATAAGTGGATCGGACTCAACTGTAGGGGTATCAAAAAATGACATCTCTCACATAAGCTAGATATGCGTCACACCCCTTCTCAACCATTCGTTGAGCTTTAAGAAATGAAATAACTCGATTGGGAGTATACTCTAAGGTACCTCTCCACTCTAATCGCGGTAAACCTAGCATAGCCAGCGTCACGGTCTTAGTGTGACAATCTAGAATAACATAATGGGGCAGCAACCAATCCATGCCCAAGATAACATCAAAGTCTACCATGCTGAGTAATAATAAATCAGCTCTGGTCTCAAAACCACTAAGATCAATCAAACACGACCGATACACGCGGTCCACAACAAGAGAATCTCCCACAGGAGTAGACACATAAATAGGGGAACTCAGAGAATCCCGAGATACGCCCAAATATGGGGCATAATAAGAGGACATATAGGAATAAGAGCCTTGATAAAATAAGACTGGCGCTTCTCTATGACAAACCGGAACAATACCTTTAATGATAGAGTTGGAAGCAACTTCCTCTGTACGAGTTGGAAGAGGATAATATTTGTCCTGGCCTCCCTCTCTAGGGCGACCTCGACTTCTCCAACCTCTACCTCGAGCTGACTGAGTAGGTGGGGTGGTAGCTGGTGCTGCAATCATAGCCTGAGGACCCGGTGGAGCACGTAGTGGCTGAGAAGTCTACGGAGGTTCACCCCTCCTAAGTCTGGGATGATCCCTCACCATATGGCGAGTGTCGCCACACTCAAAACAATCCCTCGGAGGGTGTGGCTATTGCGACTGACTTAGGCCAGGTCTGCTGGACTGGCTGCTAAAATCACCCTGAGCCGGAGGCACACTAGATACTGGTTGTGCAGAATAAAGCTCCTGGGGCCTAGTAGGGGCTAGAACACCATTGGCGGCTGGAAGAGCTAAATGAACGGGGCAACTAACATAACCCCTACCATGTCGAACTGTTGCTGGGGCACGAGTACCGCTATAAGTGCCAAACTCTCGAGACCTCTTGGCCTCCCTATCCTCTTTATTTTGAGCAAGCATGCCCTCAAATATCCTGGCAATACTCACAACCTATTGATAAGAAATATCCATCTCCAACTCCCTGTCCATACTAATCCGGATACTGGGGTAGAGTCCCTCAATAAACCGTCGAACCCTCTCTCGAACAGTGGCAACTAAGGTCGGTGCATGTCGGGCCAAATCACTGAAGCGAACTGTATACTCTGATACGGCCATATCACCCTGGCGTAGATATTCAAATTCCGCATGACATGCGTTCCTGAGGCTCTGAGGGACATACTCTCTCACAAAAATGTCCGAGATTTGAGTTCATGTAAGTGAAGCTACCACCAGACTACTCAACTCATAAGCATGCCAACACTGATAGGCTGGTCTTCTAAGATGGGAGGTGGTAAATGAAACCAGACTTATCTCTGCTACACCCATAGTACGGAGAATACAATGATACTCCTCAAGAAAACCCTGAGCATCATCTGTAGCCAATCTGCTGAAGGTAGGTGAGTGGTACTTCTTATACCTCTCAAGTCTGAGCTACTCTGCCTCAGAAGCGGCTGTCCTAGTCTCGTGTTGAACCGGAGCTATCGGTTGCATAGGGATGAACTCTGGGCATGGTCAACATGGACCCCTCACTCAGGAGTACGAGTTGTAGGAGTCTTTGCCCCTCCCCCGGCCTGAGATGTGGAAGGAGCAAGTGGAATCAGTCCAGCCTGAGCTAAGGTGCTGAATATGCTCAACATTTGGGCTAGAGTTCCTGGATAGCTGGTGCAGAAATAGGAACCTCAGGTGCCTGCCCTACAGCAGGAGTTACTGGGGCCTCCTCTGTCGCAGCGCGCGCGGGTGCTCTGGCTGCACCGCGTGATCGTCCTCGGCCTTTACCCAGGACCCAGCCTCTTGTGGCTCTAGCACAGGGCGCAGGTGCCCGGTCATCAGATCCTCCGGTACGGGTCCTCACCATTAGTGAGAAAGAATATAATACAGAAGTATAGAATTTTTTGATGTCAACAAATATCGCACGACAAGGAATCTAAAAAGTATAATTTTTCCTAACAGTTCCATAGCCTCCCGAAGATAAGTGCAGACGCCTCCGTATCGATCCGCGAGAGTCTAATAAATTGGCTTGTGACTCATGACACCTATGAACCTAGAGCTCTGATACCAACTTGTCACGACCCAAACTCCCTATGTATAATGCCGTGATGACACCTAGTCTCTACGACTAGGTAAGCCTAACAAATTGCGGAAATAACAATACGAAAGTAAAACATGGCAACTAACAGCAATGGATAACTGAATAACTAGTAACAATGCCATTCGGCATCTACAATAACCAATACTCCATAATTCACAGTCTTCCCAAAACCCGAAATATCATGAGTCACAAGCTACTAAAAAGAAATAGTATCTCTATACACAAGAGTCTAACAAAAAGAAATACTAGAAGTGTTTGAGACGGGAAGAATAGAAGGGGACTCCGAGGTCTGCGGATGCGGCAGATATACCTTGAAGTCTCCAAAACTATCTCGACTCACTGGTAATGCGGCTGCTAGCGAGAACCTGAATCTGCACACAAAATATGTGCAGAAGAGTAGCATGAGTACACCACAATTAGTACCCAGTAAGTGCCAAGCCTAACCTTGGTAGAGTAGTGACGAGGTCAGGTCTGGGCCCTACAGGGATATATTAACAAGAAAGATGATGTAATAACAATCAAGTAAAATCAGAGAAATTAACAGCAAGAATTCACACAGAAACAACAACACAAGAACAATATCATAACAACAGGGGGCGCTCCCGTGATTTTGTCTCGTAGTCCCAAACATAAATGTGCAGGGAGATCTCCCAAGGAACCCCCTCGTAGTCTCAAAAGTAAATGTATAGGGAGAACTCCCGAGATACTCCCT
The DNA here is from genome assembly GCA_000715115.1 of Nicotiana otophora. Classification (NCBI taxonomy): domain Eukaryota; kingdom Viridiplantae; phylum Streptophyta; class Magnoliopsida; order Solanales; family Solanaceae; genus Nicotiana; species Nicotiana otophora. The sequence goes on along the minus strand of AWOL01S0003186.1, from coordinate 107,763 downwards.
CGTAGTCTCAAAAGTAAATATGCAGGGAGAACAACCGAGGAACCGCATCGTAGTCTCAAAAGTAAATGTGTAGGGAGAACTCCCAAGGAACTGCCTCGTAGTTTCAAAAGCAAATACACAGCTGAAACCGATAAATACAACAGTTAACAGCAAGATTTCTACAGTTATACTGATAAAGAACAAGGAAAAAGCAAGAAATCAACTAGGCAAGCTTCACATAGTTAAAATAAGTATCTAAAGCACGTAGACATGCGATATTAGACTAAACAGGATAGCTACACATAATGGTATAGCTTAATTAAGAATGAAAACATGCTAATACTCATTTAAATGTTATAACTTAATTTAAAGGAAGAACATATTACTACTTAGTAAAATAAATCGGGTTTTACAACAAATAGCCCGTGTACGTACTCATCACCTCACGTACACGGCGCTCACATATCACAACAGTACCAAATCCTAAAGGGATTTACCCCATGCAAGGTTAGGTAAGCCACTTACCTCGCACCAAGCTCAATCAATCGGTAACAATGCCTTTTCCACAAATATCCGACTCTGAATGGCCCAAATCTAGCCAAAATCAATTACATACCATAAATACAACTATAAGAAACTAATCTAATTAATCAAATCAAAGCTAAAGCAAGAAATTAGAAACCGGTCCAAAACGTCTCCCGCTGGCCCACGTCTCAGAATCAGGCAAAAATCACAAAATCCGAAAGCCCATTCACTCACGAGTCCAACCATACAAAATTTATTAAAATCTGACCTCAAATGACCACTCAAAACCTTTTTGAAACTCTTTAAATCCCTAGCCTCAAAATCCCAAATTCCACCTTAAATACACACTAACTAGGTGGAAAAATAAATGGGGAAGCAAGATTATTGATGAAAAATGAATAAAAGAATCTTACCTCAGTAATCTCTTCGAAAACCATCTCAAAAACCTCCAAAGTCTGAGCTCCAAATGATAACAATGGCCAAAAATCTCGAAGTCTCGGTTAAGTAGGTTCTGCCCAGGCATTTCCGCACCTACGGAGCCTGGACTCGCACCTATGCATCCGCTTGTATGGTGAAAAGAGCGCTTCTGCGCAAACCACTTACTCCCCTTTACCTCTGCACATGCGATGAAGGGGCCGCACCTGCGAGTGTGCGCCTGCAGAATGCTGTCCGCTTCTGCGTTCTCTCTTTGCACCTGTGATCAGCCTTTGGCATTTGCGGGCATCGCATATGCGGCCTTTCCCATGCACCTACTACCCCTAACCAATTCACCCAACTCTGCTTCTGTGACATATATCTCACACCTGCGGTCAGCCTTGCGCAGGTGCGATTACACCAGAACCAACAACTTCAACCATTTGCCCAAGTCCAAATTCAAATTGTTAAGCATCCGAAATACACCCGAGGCCCCCGAGACCTCGACCAAACATACCAAACATTCCTAAAACACCACAAGAACTTAGTCGAGCCCTCAAATCATATCAAACAATTACAAAAACATGAATCACCCTCCAATCTAAACTTAATGAACTTGAAACATCAAATTTCTACAACTGATACCGAAACCTATCAAACCACATCTCATTGACCTCCAATTTTCCACACAAGTCATATTCAACATTATGGACGTACACCAGCTTCCGAAATCCGAATCCGACCCCGATAACAAAAAGTCCACTTCCGGTCAAAATCTCTAAAAATTTGACTTTCGCCATTTCAAGCCTAAATCAGCTACAGACCTCAAATTCACAGTCCGGGCATGCTCATAAGTCCAAAACCACCCAACGGATCTAACAGAACTGACAGAACTCCATTTTGGAGTCGTCTTCACACAGTTCCGACTACAGTCAAAATCCTAAGACTTAAACTTCCATTTTAAGGACTAAGTGTCCCAACACACTCCGAAACCAAAAACAAAGACCTCCTGGAAAGTCACATAACCAGAAACATATACGAGGAAAGTAGAAAGTAGGGGATCAGGGCTATTACTCTCAAAACGACCGGCCGGGTCGTTACAATGAGACCTGGGAGACTTCGATTTTGTTCGACGAATTGAAGCAATCGCTATTAGTCCAAGAATGCAAATGCGTACATGTGTCACCATATGTTCATTCCCCTTTAATCCAATTATTGCAAATCACATTGTACTACTGATGTGGCGATGGCGATGGCGCTGGCTATACTTCTGTAACAATATACCAAATTCACTAATGGTTGAATTTTTAGAAAATGAGAGGAAGATAAATACATCTTAGAAATCAGTAAAGTCCTAATCAGTATACACACATTTCACAGATGCATGAAGTTATGATAAATGAGCATACACACACACACATATACATACAAGCATACATTTCACCAACGGACCCAAAGGCTTATGCTAAATGAAATACAGTTGCTACAGTTGCAACGGATAAAATGCAATTAAGCCAAAAGAGCTACAATTGTTGGGCTCATTACATGCATGCAAGAAGAGGAAAGTATACCCGAGGGATTAACTGATGGAGAACGGAAATCCAATTTCTCCCGGATTAGCTTTAAATTCTTAGTAGTTTCTGCCTTCGACTTTCGTATCTCCTGAAGCAGTGCCAACAAATGCCCTTACTGAGTATCCAATCGTTTTGAAGTATTCGACATAAACTTGAGTTGACGAACGACTTGAAAACAAATGCCCTTACTGAGTATCACAAAAAAGTCGACGAACGACTTGAAAACTCGATTCATAAGATCCATGAAGGCTGCTGGGGCATTTGTTATCCCAAAAGACATCACCAGAAATTCAAAATGCCCATACCGGGTCCTAAAAACTATTTTTAGAATATCCTGCTCCCTAATCTTCAATTGGTGATACCCGGATTTTAAATCAATTTTCGAGAAGTACCTCACACCTTGAAATTGATCAAACAAGTCATCTATCCTTGGTAGTGGGTATGTATTTTTGATTGTTACATTGTTGAGCTGCCGATAGTTGATACACATTCTCAATGACCGATCCTCCTTCCTTACAAAGAGAACCGGTGCACCCCAAGGTGACACATTTGGCCGGATAAAACCCTTTTCTAACAAGTCTCTCAATTGTTCCTTTAGCTCCTTCAATTTTGCCGCTGACATTCTGTAGGGTGGAATAGATATAGGATGTGTGTCTTGCATCACATCAATCCCAAAATCAATATCCCTGTCTGGTGGGATCCCAGGGAGTTCATTCGGAAAGACTCCCGAAAATGCATTCACAACAGGCACGGACTCAAGTGTAGGTGCCTCAGCATCGGTGTCCGTAACCCGTACCAAATGGTAAATACAACCTTTTATGATCATGTTTGTGGCCTTAAGGTAATAAATAAACCTACCCTTGGGCACTACATCATCACCCTTCCAATCAATAACTGGCCCATTTGGAAATACAAATCTAACAGTCCTGGTTCGGCAATAAAGCTTGGAAAAACAAGAATAAAGCTTGGAAAAACATGCAGTGGTGCCCAGTTCCGGAGGGCCATTTCGCGGACTGCATAAGCATTATGTGGTCCCATATGCGACCACAAACCTGTGTCGGGGCTCCAATTTTTCTAATTTCCGAACCAGACTCCATTCTAATAAAACACCATTGGGGATCATTTTAAAGGGGGAAAATATATATTTCTAGAGAAAGGGAGTGTCATAGAGTGAGAAAAGAAGTTCCTAAGCTTCATCCACCAATTATTACTCAAATCTTGGAAGATTAATAAGGAAAGCACACTAGGTCTTCATTATATAGGTAAGATTCTACACCCTAACCCTTAATTTTGAAATTTAACTAGAAATGGGCAATTAGTAAGATAATTCATGGGTATGGGAGTTGTTTATTGCATGCATGTGTTATCAAGGGATATAGGGAGATTATTGACCTA
>AWOL01S0003186.1:21382-93764 GCA_000715115.1 Nicotiana otophora | reverse complement strand
CACAAATGACTCAAATCCTAAGGGGTAGTTTCCCCCACACAAAGTTAGGCAAGAGACTTACCTCAAAGAAGCTAGACCGTTACTCTAAGATGTCCTTCTCGAGTGGAACAACCTCTGGACGACTCAAATCTATCCAAAAAAACTTCAAATCATAAAGAAAACTCATAGTGAACGATTTCGGATAATAAAGCTTCAATCTTTAAAAAATATTAAAAAGTCAACCAAAACATCAATCCCGAGCCCCCACCTGGGAACTCGGAAAAATTAATAAAATCCGAACACCCATTCAATTATGAGTCCAACCATACTAATTTCATCCAATTCTGACTCCAACCCGATGTTCAAAACCCAATTATTCTCTTCAAAAAAAGTTTTTGATAAAAGCTCCAAAATATCCAATCAAAAAGTGGATTAATTCAAAATTGAACTTATGTAATAATATTAAAATAAGAAACTTATAGTTTTAAATTGATCCCCATGAAAAGACGAGAAGAACGCCACAAAAATCACCTTAATCGTAGCTCTAGAACTCAAGATATGCTCAAAATACTAAATAATCGCAGTCACATTTTTTTAATACACAAGGAATTTCGCTTCCGCGCCCAAAACTCCGCACCTGTGGTCAGCCAGCTGTAATTTCTGTATTTGCAGACCATTTTTTGCACCTGCGGGGTAGCAGATGTGGACCTGACTTCGTATCTGCGAAGCACCACCAACAACTCTCTTCTCCGACACTAAAATGAGCATAACTCCCACATACGATGTCCAAATTCAACAACGTTTTTGCTATGGATCCGTACTTACAATACATATCTAATACTTCAATCAAAACAGCAATTGGAGGTCATTTTCTTAATGTGGTAGCATTTATGCTTGAAGAAACGACGTCGAAACATAAAAAAACGAGCGCAACAGAACCCAAACCTATCTGAAACTCACCCGAGCCCCTCGGGACCCTGTCTGAACATACCAATAAGTCCCAACACATAACGCTGACCTCCTCGAGGCCTCAAATCACATCAAACAATATCAGAAATACGAATCGCATCGAAAATCCAACTTAATAAACTTATGAACTTTCAACGTCTACAACTCGCGCCGAAACACATCAAATCAACCCGAAATGATGTCAAATTTTGCATGCAAGTCTCAAATGACGTAACAGATCTAATCCAACTCTCTGAATCGCAATCCGAGCCCCATATCAACAAAGTCAATTCTTGATCAAACCTCTTAACTTTCCGAAACTTCATCTTTCCAATTTTTGCCAAAATTCTTTAAATTATCCTACGGCCATTCAAATCCAAATCCGGATGCACGCCTAAGTCCAAAATCACCATACAAAGCTATTGGAATCATCAAAATTCCATTTTGGAGTTGTCTATACAAAAGTCAAAATCCGGTCCACTCTTACTGTTTAAACTTCTAAAACAAGAATCCTTGTTCCAAATTGATCTCGAATCATCCGAAATCCAAACTGCACCTCACACGCTAGTCATAATACATAATACGAAGTTGATCGAGACCTTAAGCCGGCAAACGGGATGCTAATTCTCAAAATGACCGGTCGGGTTGTTACCTTCTCCCCCTCTCAAACAAACGTCCGTCCTCGACCGTGCCAAGAATAGTTCCGAAGTCATCAATCTCTGAGTGAACAAACCATACATACACCCGCGGGTGACCCCACGTCATCCCAAATCCACGTAAGCCCGATAACACCACATGAACTGAATGTTTTTCCTTCCACCAATAACAATAGGCCTTAGAACAAAATTTCTCACCATCCGGTTGTTTCCACAAGACCAAATACAAACACATGACCTAACACACTACACATATGTCCATAACAACATTCTAATCACAATAGTCGTCCATACCCAAACCTAGCACCAACAATTAACCTCATATCAGCTAGAACCCTGTTCAAAACCTCTACAATACCGACAAGGATGCAAGAAGCATGAAGATGCCATGATTATTCACTCAAATAAACAAGTCACACCCAACAACACTTGGGCACACCCCTCGCAAGCTAAACCCCAATAAGCACAACATGAATATGACTGAATATACAAGGGAACACATGAAAGAACTATCAAACAAGCCCGACCGGCATAACTCCCTATCAGTAGCATACTACGAATTAATTCCACAAGGGAAAATCAAAGTATACGAACAACACACAAGGATCTCATCCTAATATAACTTCACTGTGGCATGCAGCACGGCCCAAACATAACAAACCTCATGGAAATGCGAGGATCCCATCCTCAGCTCTGAATCATAAGTAAATTACACATCATACCAAAAGAAACCTTCAACTAATTCAATTTCGCTAACAATGTCACAACACATGCTGAACTCCCACATTGGTAGAGCATCTCATTCACAAATCGTATCCAACCACCCATAAATCACATCAAAACCTACCGTAATGGGTAACAAAAGTTATTCTTAGTCTTATAGCTCTCAATAATGAATAAAACAAAACGATATACACGTGCTACAACTATAGATTCTCCCAACAGGGGTAAACACATAAGCAGAGTACAAAATCATGAAATGCACCCATATGCAAAGCAACATAGGAGGACTAACCCCGATAAGCAGAACCAAAACAAAATATGAATGATGCTCCTCTATAACAAATCAAAACCATACTTCTACGATATCATCCGGTGTAGCGGCATTATCCCTATTGTAGAAAGTACATCAACGGACTGAGCCCCCCCTTCTCGGGAGCCCTCTACCTGCCTGACCTACACCTTAAGCTAGCGGTGCTGTGACAGCAATAGCTCGAGCAGAACGCATAGCCTGGAAACCCCGCCATGACACATCTGTTCGGAGTCTGGGACAATCTCTCACCATGTGGCTAGTATCTCCACACTCAAAGCAACCTTTCCACTGGCGTGGCTGTTGAAGCTATCTAGCACGAGCACTCTGAGACCCATGGATATCTGAAGAACCATGCAAAGCCTGAAGTGAAAACTAAATAGACTGACCCACAAAACCTCTACCATGGCGTACCTTGCCTCCAAAATAGGGACTAGTAGATCCACCCGGTTTACAAGGCCACTTAGCCTCCCTGACCTCTCTCTCTCCTAAACCCGTATGTCCTCTCCCTCCTAGTCCTGCATGCCCTCTAGTCGGCGAGCGATCTCTACCACCTGCTAAAATGGAACATCCGACTCTAACTCTCGATCCATGCTAAACCGTATACCATGGTTGAGCCCCTCAAGGAACCTGCAGACTTTCTCTCTAATTGTAGAAACCAAAGCAGGTGCATGTCTAGACAAATCACTGAATTTGACGGCATATTGTGACACTAACATAGTGCCCTGGCGCAGCTACACAAACTCCACGTGCCAGGTACCCCGAAGAGTCTGAGGAACATATTTCCTCAAGAAGAGCTCTGAAAACCGATCCCATATGAGTAAAGTTGCCTCGACCATGCTACCCAACTCGTACGTTCGCCACCACTGATATGCCGCTCCCTTAAGCTGAAATGTTGTAAAAACAACCCCACTCGTCTCCACAATACCCATGGTGCGGAGAAAATTCAAGCACTCCTCTAGGAAACCATGTGCATCCTCTGAAGCCAAACCACTGAAGGTAAGAAGGTAATACTTCTTAAACCTTACAAGTCTAAGATGTTCTTCCTAAGATGTTGCTGCCCTAATCACGGGCTGAACTAGAAAACCTGGCTGCACTGGCACCACACCCGGAATCTGACCAATGTGAGCCTGCTGCTCTAAGGTGCGGGCAGCGGGAGTTTGAGCTCCTCCCCTAGTCTGTGAAGTAGCTGGTGCAGCTGGAATCAACCCCGCTTGAGCCAATGTACGAAACATGCTCAGGAATTGTGCTAAGGTCTCCTGATGTCCGGGGGCAACAACAGGAGCTACTGGCAGCTCCTCCACTGCTGCTCTGATAGGTGCTCTAGCTATAGCACGTTCTCCTCCTCGGCCTCTTCCTCTGTTCCTGCCCCAGCCTCTAGAAACACCGGCTCTGGGGGCAGGGTCATCTGTAACTCCAGCTCGTGTCCTCACCATATGTGAGAGAATAGAATGACAAAGGCTCAAACTCCGAGTTTCCTCACCCGACAAAAATAATAGCCAAATTCTAAGATGGCTAGTGACGTTATTCTTCCCAACATACCGTAATCAAATCCGATAGCACTTATTCCAGGTCTAATAACCTCATCTCATCCAGCATAAGCTGCTCGACCGACATGCCACACCAGCACCGCCTTGATCATCATTTAGTGCAACCCGTGCACCAAATAGGAAACAATTCGAATGTACTCAATAATGGAAAGAAAAACCAATAAGAGACTCGTCCCGCAAGCTGAACAAATACCACTACAAGGCACAATTCTATGAACCCATCACACAAAGGAGGAACAATATGCATGAAATAAGAAAAAGGAACATATTCCAACCTACTCTAATGCGATGCATGACCCAATCTGAACACCGGTCCATATGGAATACCTCATGCCACGATGCTCTAAATTCAATAACCATATGCGCAATAACAACAAACACTCGAAGTAAATAAGTACAGCCATGGAGAAACGAATAGCACAATATATGATCCACTCCCAATCCGCACTCAACAATGAGTGGAAGAGGCCGTTGGAAGAATAGTACACATTCCTCAGGGAGCTAACAATGGGTGTTGGAGTCTATACTTGATGTGTGGAGACGAAACAACTTAAATTCACTTCCAATCAAGTTGGTTTTTCTAATTACTTCTATAAACTATACTATCAATGATCAACTAGAGAAATGAAACTAGAAATTGACTAATTGGTTTTGGTTCTTTTCAAATAGGTAAAAAGGCCTAGGGATGTAACCTTCACCTAGGTATTCTCCTAATGGGTTAATTATGTTAACACTTGTTTTAGTAATTGTTGTGTATCATAGCTCTCAACTATAAGCTACCCACTCAATACCTCCCGGTCATAAAGTGATTTTGCCCAATTTGGCTTTCTCAAGCTCAAATGGGTAACAAGCTAAATAGTTGATATGAGCTGAAGTCGGATTTTCCTATCTCTAATTTAAACCCTTTCTTGTTAACCATGTTTTCCTAGACTAGGTCCCTCTTTATCAAGTAAAGAGCAAGTCAAAAAGGCATTAGTCAATGTCTGCAACAATTAATTATAAAACTAAAGCATGAACAAGGCTAAATAGCAAACAGCCAATCATAAACAAGGATTAAATTAAATACCCATAAGGTTTACACACTAAGGTTGGGTCACAATCCTAGTAAGAATCGAGCAACTCATAGTAGAAAATGAAGAAAACAACAAAGAAACACTAATTAAAGCCATAATTTAAAATTGAAATGATAAAATATGATGTTTTTATCCAAAAATGATCAGAAATTACCCAAAATGGTAAACTACAACGGCTACAACAAGGAAAACTTCAAAACATGACCCTAAAAGTGATTCTCATCAATTTTTAGTGGCCCAAAATTTGCTAACAAAAATACCCTTCGGGATGTTCTACTGCCGCACATTATTTGAGTATGCAGGTTTAGAGAATCTGCAACCGCACAATTTGATATGTGGCTGCACTTCAGTTTCTATGGCCGCACAAATTATTTATGGTTAGCACTTCTAGAAAGGCTTCATTCTTGGTAATTTTACGCACTCTATGAACTTTTTGAATTATTGTCAGTGCAACCATGTTTTGTGGCCGCACTTCTGGGATCCTACATAAGATTTGCGGCCGTAGAGAGAATTCTGCGATCCGCACTTCTGGTCAGTTGCGCCCCTTCTTTCCTTGTGAGCTGGAACACTCCTTTTTGAGTTAGATTTCTTCATTAGAGTCCAAACCTCCAACATTCATGAAATTTGCACACTTTGATTAGTTTTGGTAACATAAATCAACACTTTAAGACTAAAAGTAAAGAAAGAAGTTACAAAAAAGTTGTCAAAATCCACACTTATCAACTCCCCCAAACATAAGTCTTTGCTTGTCCTCTAGAAAATAGATTAGTTCCCACCTCCTCAAAGTGAAAGGTCATTTCAGCGAGTCAATGGTAAGCCATACATACTCAGTTGGGACCAGTAATTACACAACACTCGTACATTATCAACAAGTTGACCATTCGCATATCATGCACCTATAGTTCTAATGTGACATTTGAGCTTCAAGAATTGTCTTTACTCATCGAGGACTCTTGTTCTATTATGTAGATCGTGGTGGAATCCAAACTTTTCTTCCTCTACCTTCCATTTGCCAAGTTCACTATAAAGGTTAGCACTAAATCTTTAGATCAGTGAAAGGTTTACTCTTCTTTCACAATAGAATGTCACAAGTGCGGCTTCAAGTACCATAGGCTTTCCCATGGTGTACATCACAACTAATGTAAGCTTACTCTGTTCAAAATCAAGTAGGACTTATTTTGGGTTGTAATGAAGGATTTTGGATTGGGGTAGGATACCATATGGTTAAGGGGTTACACCTTTCCTTAAGCACTCCATATTTTCATTTCTTGGCTCTCAATTACCAATTTTTAGAGGCATTCTTTTTCTTGGTGGCTAGAGAGACTTGACATCACAATTTCTTATGCATTTTATTCTTTTTCTCCCTCGATGCTCACTTTAGGGGATCATTACCTCTTTTTGAATCCATCAACCCTTCCTTTATTATCTTTCTTGCATTTTCTCTTTTTGTTTTTTTGTTCTTTCTCTTTTCTTGCCTTCTCTTTTCATAGGTATTATTTGTTTTGTCTTTTTGGTGCCATGATACCTTTTTCAAATTCCTCAAATCTCCCTCATTATGCCTTAGGCCACTTATTTCACAAGAGTGTTAAGGAAGGTCCGGGTGCCAAGAGAGGATCACAACAAAACGGGTAAAGGTTTATACTATGGTTAACAAATGAGAAAGTCTAGAAGCTCAAAGGGGGTTGACTAGGGATAACAATAATGGTTTGCAATTGAAAGCTCAAATGGACAAGGAAAGCCTACAGTCATTTCCCAAACAATGAAAACTCAGGATTTCGCCTAGAAGCACATTCGGGAAAAGTTCCAGATCATTCGCACAGGTACTTGGACAAGCAATGAAAGATCACCTCACCCCTCATTTAACTAAACTGTAAAAGAGGATAGAGTCGAGAGACTACAACGACCACGGTCAAGTTAAAGATCACTATGGTTCAATAAACCACTTAATGATTACCAAAGTCAACTCAAGAGTCTAAAAGTCACTAACTTGAGCTATTTTCTTTCACAAACCTTGTTTTAAACCATAAGCACGTAGTTAAGTGTGTTGGTATCAAATGAAGCATGAATGACTCTTTTTACGAGAATAACTTGATTACGCCTTTTATTATTACTATTATTATTACCTAAACATATATAAACTGACTCACTCCCTTAAGAATGTTGTCACGCCATCCATCCTCAGAACGAGTCACCCGGTTCACACAAAAACTACCTTTGAAAATAATCGTGGCATTAAGAAAACCAAAGGCTTATTATTTATGAAAACATAAGAAGATGCTACTAACAAAACAAAAACTAAAGTGGAACATTAAAGAATCTATTGAATAATAACTACTAAAGATAGATAAACTACAAATAAGAAAAGGAACAGAATCATCAAATTATTAAAGTCCAAATGTATCCAAAATGTGAAAAGAGTGAAAACGGTGAGCATTGTCCCCAATGCTTAAAAATATAAGAGTGAACGAGAGAGGGCGCAAAAAACTCTTTATGGATCCTTGAACATCTTAGTGTCCCCAGCAACATCATCTCCCTTTAGGTCAACCAATTTATCATCATCATCATATCTAGGACGGGTGGGAGTGGCAAACACCGCACGCACTGCCTCAGCAGTGTCAGTAGTAAGGCGTGGCTCATCAGACTGGCCAGCTAGTGCAACTTGTTCAGATGGTGCATATGGATCTAGGACGGACTGGTCTGGGTCAAATAACACATGAAAGGCTAAATCCCCAGCCGTCACAAGTCTGGTCACCACCTTCCTAAGCTTGTCAACCGATCTCTTGCTTGCCCAAGACTTCCTTATCTTATTCACTTCTTTGGCCAACTCATTAATAACCGACTTGTGATGTACCATTGTGTCCATGATCACCTTTTATTTGTCCAGAATCTTCTTTANAATAACCGACTTGTGATGTACCATTGTGTCCATGATCATCTTCTGGTCGTCCAGAATCTTCTTTAACTTCTCATCAAGATCATAGGAGACATGTGGTACCTGTATAGATGACTACGCTGCAACAATACTATATATGTCAGACAGCTTTAAAGTAGTCACCTGCATCCAGTTGTTGAGACACGCCAATGTATTGGAGACTCGTAGAGTGGATAATGGAGCTGTAATCATGGGCACCGGCCTCAGAGCTGTAGCAGGGGCTGCCCTAGGTTCTGTGGTAAGACCTGAGGGTGGTGGCAGAGGCATAGTAGTAGCACTAGAAGAGGGCTCAACAGAGGTAGATGGAATGTCAGTTGTCTCGGTGACTACCACTCTCGGCTAGTCAGACTGGCTTGTGGTGGTAGAAGGCTGAGATCTCTTCTTCGGCTTCACCTAGGTGTCATATGATCTTGGATCTAAATTTACATCAGTGAGTACTCTGTGATAGCATTCGGATAAGGGTAGGCCATGTTGGTATGTTGTGCTACCAATGAAATATTGGCCGACATCACGGCACTCACATTAATTGGGCTTGTGGACATGATAGATGCCACAAGAACAACAATAGGAAGAGAAATATGAGTCTCATTCTGGCACGGATCCATTCTGCTACAAACAAAGGTATGACATCCCTTCACCTCAAAGCTCAATGTGTTCCGCTAAATGGGAACCCCAACAGTGATCCATGGTGGTGGTGGCCCTTGTGGTGTTAAGATCTCTGTTAGCTAAGGTTGGACTTCTTCTTTCATTGCACACTTCTATAGGTACTCCCTTAGCTCCAAGTCCTCAAACCCCAAGTAGGCATTTAGCGTGTGTTGATCAAACCTCATCTTGAGGTTGCGTAATTTAGTCACCTCCGTCCCCTTATTGATGAGAGAAACATTTGCGTAGAACTCTCGGACGAGGTTTTCCTTGGCACCTTCAACTCTCTCAGTAAACCATATCTAGCCCTTTCTTGCTCTGAACTTCCTCAACACTGTCGGGTTGTATTTATCCAAATCCTTCAAGGGAAACTGTTGCTCAAGCGTCAAGGATCATACTGGCCACCACATACGGAAGTCATTGAAGGCTGCCAAGCTAACAAACCTAACCTCCCATATCTCATTTTTCTTCAATCTCTCTACACCCGTAGATGTATCATCTACCCCTCTAACATCATCGGGGATATCCTACACAGTCTGTGCATTTGTGTCAGGGACAGCTATTGGATCAGAGGTCTGGGTAGCACTCTCTGACCCCTCAAAAGTGATGTGAGATGAGGAGGCCTCATCTATGAGCTGGAATCATCCCTATGGCCTAGACTGTGTTGGTGTATGCTCCCCCTAAATATAGGCTGAGTTTCCCTCCAAAGCTTCCCTAGATGGGACATAGGAACAAGACTCGGAGAGGTCTGCACCTCTCCATCTACCTGTTGTGGCCTTCTTCCTAATGGTTTTCGGCTGGCCAAGGGGCAAGGTACCTCTACCTCGACCCCTTGAAGATTCACCTTTTCCTTTTGTAGTTTCACCACCGCAGTGCGATCGAACCATTGCCTGTATCAAGGCAAAGAAATTTTTTAGTTGCAACTCATCATTCAACATATGCAAGACTTATGTAGGCAAGGGAGAATATTGTGGACACAGTGAAATTACGAAAAACTTAATAGGCTGCTAGAATTGAGATCTGCTATCCGCAGATTTTTGATGTGCGACTGCAGACAGGAAGTGCGGACCGCACAATTACTAGTGTGTACCGCACAGTTACTAGTGCGGACGCACATTTATCAAAAAACATCAAAGGACCAGAAGCCCCTCTCTGACGATAGTGCAGAGGCAGTTTTGCGGTCGCAGAATACATCTGCGGTACGCACATTTTTGAGTGTGAACCCTTTAAGATTTCTACGGTCCGCACAATTAAAGTGCAGCCCAAAACACCTAAACTTCGGAAGAAACAATTTCAAGTGCGGCCATAGATTTTACAAACTACGCACACACATTCTTTTCCTACTTATATTTTGCAATTTCTTGTACAAATAGACATGGCAACATGGTATAAACATGAAATCTCATTAACCCAACCCATTATAACCTGTATTATCAACTGTCCAATTCAGATCTACCCCACATGGGCACATGGATGCACTATAATAACAGATGGCATTCCAAAATTTATCTAAAAATGGGTAATTAGCAAGGCAATTCTTGGGTATGGGAGTTGTTTATTTTGCACGCATGAGTTATCAGAGGGTGTAGGAAGATTGTGAGCTAGAAATGGTAAATAATGGGTTGTGGGATGATGGAATCCTCCATAAAAAGACCTTGAAACCTTAATGCACACCTAGTGTTTGATAAAATGTTCAAATGAGCTAGAACCATGATCATCTTCCTAATTTTGGTTGAACTTGTTATATTTCTAAAATAGATTGAAGTTGCTATGAATTCCAGAACATTTTAGAGTTTAAGGAAGGTCAATTGAGGTATTTTGGCTAAACGCTTCTCTTAGAATTTAATCCCACGGTGTTCGTGCAATTTGTGTAAGTCCCGAATTGATCATTACAAAATTGGCCATTCCGAATATGCTTGTGTTGAAAGATCTATGCTCAATATGAATTCCAAAGGCTTTTATCATATTATCTTATTATTTGAGGATGTGTTCAAAGTATGGTATGTGTGTTAAAAATTTTAAGACTTCAAGTCAAGTTCGAATGAAGGTTGTTATGCCAAATTGTGTGAAAAGTCTCTATGTGCCTAAAATTCTTAGTTGCTCCCATGAGTATTTAAAGTATTGAATTGAAAAGCCTTGTTGTTGTTGATAACGATGATGATGTTTGAAAGTTGAAAAAGAATTTGAATTATGAAATACAGCCAAGTTCCAAGAATGATTTTATAATTGTGGCCACTAGTGGCAATGAGGTGAAAAGATGTGAAAGAAGTATGGCATGAAATGACTGATATAAAAAGGTTGATGTCTCGAATGAGATGGCCTAGCCGATCATTTCATGATCGAGCGCCATGCCACACACATAGTGGTGATTGTATTGGAAATTGTGATTGTGGTTGATATCTCTAATGAGATGCCTACCCGATCGAGTCGTGATCAGACTACGTGCTAAAGGTACGGTGGTATTGGTATTGAGAGTGATTGTGGTTTATGTCTCTAATGAGATGTCCTAGCCGATCGGGTCGTGATCGGACTAAGTGCTAAAAGTACGTTGGTATTGGTATTGTGAAAAATGGTATTGTCAACAATGATACATCGGTACTAAGGAACTCCAACTTAAAAATATGGAAATTTACTCTAATATTTATGTGGTTCTAACTTGATGTTTTGGTATTGTTCGAGGCTTCCATTGATTTTATGATTGTTACTCTTCGTAATATTATTTACTCTATTACGAGGGTGTTTAGTTATACATACTAGTGCTATTCGACGGTACTAACGTCCCTTTTGCCGGGGGAGATGCATCTTTAATAGATGAGGGTGGTTCCATAGCAGGAGACATTGATTTGTGACTGGGGTACACAAACACGCCCCATCCTCGGGAGGCTCAACCGGTGCTCAACCGAGTGAACCCGGTCGAGCAAGCTTATTAGATACTTTCTACCCAACTAACCTATGATCAGGAAAAAGATATGATTTCATGAATTATACAGTAGGGAGTACATACATACAATACTAAATCGTTTCATTAGCCATTGTGCCTTTAAGTCTCAAAACACATAATTCTTATAGTTCGAGTGGAACAAGTGATCAAACACAACATAACCGGTCTAACATTACCAACACCCATATATAACCCACACAGTGTGTACAGCGACTTTAAAGATACAAATGAGAGTAAAGATGGTGCTAGCAACAAGGCCCTGACTATACCTCAAAAAGTAATCACAATATAAACAAAAGTTATAATACATGACCCCAGAATGAAATGGGGCTCACCGAGTCCGCTGAAAAGAGGATGCGCACTATCCGTGATCAACACTGTCTACTATGGAACCACCTGCATCCATTTTAAGATGCAGCGCCCCGGACAAAAGGGACGTTAGTACTGTCGAATAGTACTAGTATGTATAGCTAAACACCATTTCAACAGAATAAATAATAATACAAGAGGAAAAATCAAGAATTCAATAAGAGCTTCAAAATAATATTAAAACATCAAGTTAAGGATCTCATAAGTTTTCAAGTCAATTTCCATGTTATTAAGCTAGGTGATCTTTAGTGCTGATATTCCACAATTCACAATGCCACCGTATTCTTACACGAAGTCCAATCACGACCTGATCGGCTACGTTGTTTCATTTGAGACATCAACCATAACCACAATTTCATCATAATTTCTGGCATAGTTACCACCATGTGTGTGGCATGGCATCCGATCACGGCCTGAACGGCTAGGCCGTCTCAACCGAGAAATTACCTTTTCAATCAATCATCTCACTTCATACTTCTTTCACATCTTTTCAATTCATTGCCAGTAGTGACCACAATTATAAAGTTATTCTTGGCACTTGGCCGTATTTCATAATTCCAGTTCTCCTTTCCACATTCAAACATATTTTTCATTTCAAAAACGATAAGGTTTCCCATTCAAGACATTAAATTCACATATGAGAAATTTGGGAATCTTAGGCACACAGAGGCTTTTCATATAATTTGGCATAACAACCTTTATTTGATCTTGACATGAAGTCTAAACATTTCTAACACATATTCCACATTTTGAACATACCCTCAAATGGCAAGATAACATGATGAAGAATTTAGAATAAATATCGAACATACATCGTTCAAACAAACACATTAGAAATAGCAAATTCTATAATAATCAATTTGGGACTTACACCAATTTCATGAACACCATGGGATTCGATTCTAAGAAGAAGGGAAATTGATATACAAAATGCACCAAACGAATACCCCACTCTACGACCAGTCTGCGGTCCGCAGAGTGGTTCTGCGGCTACAGAATAGGCCGCAGAAATGCCTACTTTTGTCCAACATTTTCCTTCAACTCCCCAGCGCACTATTCAATCCAAAAAGTCCAAACCACTGTTCGTAAGCTCGCTGCGAAGAATTTCTACTATTAATAAACTCTACGCCTACTTTGGCATCACAGAATATGGGTTTTTAGGAGAACATTTACGGGGCCTTACATCCTCCCCCAGTTAAGATCATTTGTAGTCAAATGATGATCAGGGTCAACTATTAGCACCTTATGCAACTCAGGGGTTTTCATGCCTCACACCAGCAGCCCCAAATTTAACTAACTCCCCAACTTTCCAAAACTTTCGCTAGAGTTTTCTATGTAACTAGGCATATCCACCTGTCAGAGAGCCCCAGAATCACATCCTAAAAACATGTACACAATCCAACAATGTAACATAACTTATAACAATACCAACATGGCCTCATGTAAACAATATATAATCTAAAGGAACACCTTTACATTAACTGTACAACTGATACCAAATTCATAGGCCACAAATTCATAAAAAAAAGATTACACAACTATTCAAATAGGTAAGGATACTTCTTCTTCATCTCTTCCTCGGACTCCCGAGTGGCCTCTTCCACCTGCTGGTTTCGCCATAACACTTTCACGGAGGCAATTTCTTTATTTCTCAACTTTCGAACTTGTCTATCAAGAATGGCAACTAGAATTTCTTTATATGACAATTCTTCATTAACCTCAAAGGTCTCAATCGGCACGTTATCAAATGGATCTCTAACTACCTTCTTCAACATGGACACATGGAATACCGGGTGCACTAATTACATCTCGGGTGGTAGCTCAAGCTTGTACGCTGCCTCACTAATCCTCTGGATGATTTTGTACAACCCGACATATCTCGGACTCAATTTCCCTTTCTTTCCGAACCGAATTATTCCCTTCATGGGGGAAACCTTCAGAAATACCTAATCATCTTCTTTGAACTCTAAGTCTCTGCGACAAACATCCGAATAGGATTTTTGATGACTCTGAGTAGTTCTCGACCGCTCTTTTTGTTATCTTAACCTTATCCATAGCCTGATGCACTAGGTGTGGCCCTATCAACTCAGCTTCTCCAATATCGAACCACCCAATAGGAGATCTAGATATCCTACCTTATAATGCCTCAAATGGTGTCATATGAATACTAGAATGAAATCCGTTATTATAAGAAAACTCTATGAATGGCAAATGATTATCCCAGCTACCCTTGAAGTCAAGAACACAAGCATGCAAAATGTCCTCAAGTGTCTTAATAGTCCACTCTGCCTACCCGTCGATCTATGGATGGAAGGTTGTACTAAGATTTACTTGAGTACCCAAACCTTTTTGAAATTTCTTCCAAATATTGGCCGTGAACTGAGCCCCTCGATCGGATATGATAGAAACTGGAGTGCCATGCAGCCTCACTATTCCCTTGATATACAACTAAGCATATTGTTCCACTGTATCGGTAGATTTAACTAGCAAGAAATGAGCTGATTTAGTGAGCCGATCCACAATCACCCAAATTGAGTCAAACTTGCACGTAGTGCATGGTAATCCTACCACAAAATCCATATTAATCATTTTCCACTTCCGTATTGGAATTTCTTATGTTTTATGCCAACCCACCAGGCCGTTGGTGTTCGGCCTTGACCTGCTAACAATTCGGACACCTTGCCACAAAGTCCACCATATTCCTTTTCATGTAATTCCACGAATAGACTTCCTTGAGATCATGATACATCTTCATAGAACATGGGTGCACAGAATACGTAGAAGCGTGAGCCTCGGTCAAGATTCTTTCCCAGAGATCATCTATATTTGGAACACATAGCCGCCCTTGGTACCTTAGTGTACCATCATCCATGCCAAGAGAAAAAGCCATAGTTTTATGTTTTTGAATCCTCTCCTTCAATTGCACCAAAAATGGGTCGTTATATTACTTCTCTTTGACTTCTACAACAAGCAATGATTCAGCCCTATTTTGCACAATTACCCCTCCTTCATTAGAGTCTGCAAGACGAACTCACAAACTATCCAATCGATGGACTTCCTTGGCCAATGGCCTTTTATATACCTCCAAGTTTGCTAAACTATCCATAGATTTCCGTCTAAGAGCATCCGCCACAATATTGGCTTTCCCCGGTGATATAGAATATTGATATCATCATCATTGAGTAACTCAAGCCATCTTCTCTGCCTCAGATTTAGATCCTTTTGCTTGAAAATATATTGGAGACTCTTGTGGTCCATGAATACATCCATATGGACCCCATACAAATAATGATTCCAAATATTCAATGCAAAAACAATCACCGCACGTTCTAAGTCATGAGTTGGATAGTTCTTTTCATGATTCTTGAGTTTCCTAGAAGCATATGCTATAACTTTTCCGTGTTGCATTAAAACGCACCCAAGCCCAATTCTTGAAGAATCACAATATACCACGAGTTCATATGTACCCTCTGGCAGGGTCAACACCGGCGTCGTAGTCAATCTTGATTTCAACTCCTAGAAGCTCCTTCCACAAGCATTGGACCATCGAAACTTAACCGCTTTCTGAGTCAATTTAGTCAATGGAGAGGCAAGAGTAGAGAACCCCTCCATAAACTTCCTGTAATACCCTGATTAAGCCCAAGAAACTGCAAATCTCGGTTGGCGTTGTAGGTCTAGGCCAATTCTATACCGCTACAATCTTTTGAGTATCAGCCTTAATTTCTTCTCTGGAGGCAACATGACCCAAGAATATGACAGAATCAAGCCAAAATTCACATTTTTAAAATTTCGCGTATAGTTGGTGCTGATGAAGAGTCTACAAAACTGCCTTCATATGAGCGGCATGATCCTCTTGACCTTGTGAATACACAAGAAGATCGTCAATGAATACTATCAAAAAGGAATCGAGAAAAGGCTTGAAAACCCGATTCTAAGGTCCATGAAAGCCGACGAGGCATTTGTTAGCCTAAAAGACATTACCAGAAATTCAAAGTGCCTATGCCGGGTCCGGAAAGATGTTTTCAGAATATCTTGCTCCCTGATTTTCAATTGGTAATACCCGGACCGTAAATCAATTTTGGAGAAGTATCTTGCACCCTATAACTGATAAAACAAATCAGCTATTCTTAGTAATGGGTATTTGTTTTTCATTGTGACCTTGTTGAGCTGCCGGTAGTCAATACACATACATAATGACCCATCTTTCTTCCTCACAAAGAGAACCGGTGCACCCCATGGCGACACACTCGGTCAGATAAAACCTTTCTCTAACAAATACTTCAATTGTTCCTTTAGTTCACTCAATTCTGTTGGTGCCATCCTATAGGGCGGAATAGATATAGGCTGCGTGCCTGGCATCATATCAATCCCAAAATCAATCTCCATGTCTGGCAGAATCCCAGAGAGTTCATTCATAACTGGCATAGACTCGAGTGTAGGTGCCTCAGCATCGGTATCCGTAACCTAGACCAAGTGATAGATACACCCCTTGTTAATCATCTTCATGGCTTTAAGGTAAGAAATAAACCTAACCTTCGCTAACACATTATCTCCCTTCCACTCAACAACTAGCTCATTAGGAAATTCAAACCTCAAAGTTCTAGTTCGGTAGTTGAGCTTAGAAAAACATAAATAAAGATAATCCATCCCGATAATTACATCAAAATAGGCCATCCCCATTTCAATGAGATCGGCCATGGTGTCCCGACCATGCACCGTGAAAACACAACCCCTATAAACTAGTGCGGCCACAATAGACTCGCCAACCGGAGTAGATACAGAGGACAGCTCAGGAATATATTCCGATTCCCAAATTTCGTAGAAACATAAGGGGCAACATAGGACAAGGTGGAACCAGGATCAATAAGAGCATATACATCATGAGTTTGGACAGTCAATGTACCTGTGACAACATCTAGAGAAGCCTCTTCACTCTGGCCACCACTCATAGCATAGAAACGACTGCGTCATCCTGAATTCTATGCACCACCCCTAGCTGCACCCCGCCTTGCTGGTGCTGGAGTGCCTCGAGCTGGAGGGGGTGCTGAAGATGTAGCAGCTGCAGAACTGGATGGTTGTGCTGTGCCCCTGCCCGCACCCTGGTGGGATGAGCGACACTCCCTCTGAATATGACCACTCAATCCATACCCGTAACATATAGGTAGGTCTAGGTAGCAGATCCCCAAGTGCATCTTCCCATACCTAGTGCATGGGGGTCTCCGCTGCTGCTGGAATCTCCCTCCTGATTGGCCCTGCTGGTAGGGTCCCCTGCTGCCCTGATTGGGCCAGAAACGACTCCCCTACAACTGACTGGGCCCTGCGGGTGGTGCACTGGCTGAAGAATGAGCAACATACTGGGACGACCCTGATGACCCTCCCCTAAAAGTTGACCTCACCCCACCGAATGACTCCCCAAAGCTGCATATGGACCGGGCCTTGCCGGTACCCTCTCGCTCCATTCTTTTCTTCAACTTACGGTTCTATGTAGATTGAGAAAATGCTACCATTTTCCCATAGTTCATACCTGAATTCAAGGTAGCAGTAGCGGCCTCATTGATAACTAAGGGGCTAAGGCCTTGCACAAACCGGCGCACTCTAGCCTCCATAGTAGGCAACATGTGAATAGCATATTTGGACAGGTGCTTGAACTCCATGTGATACTCCCACACACTCTTACTCCCTTTCTTAAGATTCTCAAACTCTGCGGAATGGGCTGCCCTAGTCTCGAGAGGCAAGAAATGGTCTATAAAGTCATCGGCAAACTCACTCCACCTCGCTGGAGGGCTCCCCTCCTCCCGAGAATCCTCCCACAGCTCAAACCAAGAATATGCTACCCCTTTCAGGCGGTAGGCGGCCAACTCCTCTCCCTCCATCTTAGTAGCGCATATAACCCTGAGAGTCTTATGCATCTCGTCAATGAAGTCCTGTGGGTCCTCCTCGGGATTAGCACCTGTGAACACCGGAGGATCCAACTGAAGAAACATGTTCATCCTGAAACCACTAGAGTCCCCTTGTTGGCTAGAAGAAGTAGGTGCAACATTTAATCATTGTGTTTGAGAAGCCACTAACTCTGTCAGCATCTGGATAGCTCCCCTAAGATCAACTTCAAAAATGCCAGAATCGGAAGCTGGAGCTAGTGGTGGAACTGGAATATCAATTGGTGGAACCGCTGCAGCCTCAGTAGGTGCAGGAACTAGTATGCCCTGGTCGGGTGTAATGGAATCAGGCAATGTAGCAGTCGGGGGACTATCCTCACCCCTCGGGTATTCACCCGCATCATCAAATAAAGGGTCAACTACCACTCCTAAGGCGGCATTGGCTCCATCGCCAGTTCTTGCTCTCTTCTTAGGTTCCATATACCGAACGTTAAAGGGATGCACGAGTTAGAGGTGGAATAGTTGCACCATTAGTTTCATCGCACGATCCAGAATATCAAAAGAAGGTTATTGTTCCTAAATGCCCAAGTAGCCTCCAACTTAGAGATGTGGTCGACAATACACCGATAAGAAGGACTCTACCAGGCACGACTCTGAGACATCCTAGGATAGTTTAAAACCTTAGGCTCTGATACCATGTTTGTCATGCCCCATCCTTGGGAGGCACGACCGTCGCTCAACCGAGTGAACCCGATCGAGCAAGCCTNGGGTGGTGCACTGGCTGAAGACTGAGCAACATACTAGGACGGCTCTGATAACCCTCCTCTAAAAGTTGACCTTCCCCCACCGAATGACTCTCCAAAGTTGCCTGTGGACCGGGCCTTGCTGGTACCCTCTCGCTCTATTCTATTCAACTTACGATTCTCTGTAGCTTGAGCAAATGCTACCATCTTCCCATAGTTCATACCTGAATTCAAGGTAGCAGTAGCGGCCTCATTGATAACTAAGGGGCTAAGGCCTTGCACAAACCGGCGCACTCTAGCCTCCATAGTAGGCAACATGTGAATAGCATATTTGGACAGGTGCTTGAACTCCATGTGATACTCCCACACACTCTTACTCCCTTTCTTAAGATTCTCAAACTCTGCGGAATGGGCTGCCCTAGTCTCGAGAGGCAAGAAATGGTCTATAAAGTCATCGGCAAACTCACTCCACCTCGCTGGAGGGCTCCCCTCCTCCCGAGAATCCTCCCACAGCTCAAACCAAGAATATGCTACCCCTTTCAGGCGGTAGGCGGCCAACTCCTCTCCCTCCATCTTAGTAGCGCATATAACCCTGAGAGTCTTATGCATCTCGTCAATGAAGTCCTGTGGGTCCTCCTCGGGATTAGCACCTGTGAACACCGGAGGATCCAACTGAAGAAACATGTTCATCCTGAAACCACTAGAGTCCCCTTGTTGGCTAGAAGAAGTAGGTGCAACATTTAATCATTGTGTTTGAGAAGCCACTAACTCTGTCAGCATCTGGATAGCTCCCCTAAGATCAACTTCAAAAATGCCAGAATCGGAAGCTGGAGCTAGTGGTGGAACTGGAATATCAATTGGTGGAACCGCTGCAGCCTCAGTAGGTGCAGGAACTAGTATGCCCTGGTCGGGTGTAATGGAATCAGGCAATGTAGCAGTCGGGGGACTATCCTCACCCCTCGGGTACTCACCCGTATCATCAAATAAAGGGTCAACTACCACTCCTAAGGCGGCATTGGCTCCTTCGCCAGTTCTTTCTCTCTTCTTAAGTGCCATATACTGAACGTTAAAGGGATGCATGAGTTAGAGGTGGAATAGTTGCACCATTAGTTTCATCGCACGATCCAGAATATCAAAGAAGGTTATCGTTCATAAATGCCCAAGTATCCTCCAACTTAGAGATGTGGTCGACAACACACCGATAAGAAGGACTCTACCAGACACGGCTCTGAGACATCCTAGGACAGTTTAAAACCTTAGGCTCTGATACCATGTTTGTCATGCCCCATCCTCGGGAGGCGCAACCGTCGCTCAACCGAATGAACCCGATCGAGAAAGACTGTTAGATACTTTCTACCCAACTCACCCATGATCAAGAAAAGACATGATTTTATCAATTATACAGTAGGGAGTTCATTAGCCATTGCACCTTTAGTCTCAAAATACATAATTCTTATAGTTCGAGTGGAACAAGTGATCAAATATAACATAACTGGTTTAGCATTCCCAATATACATATACAACCCAGAGAGTGTCTACGGAGCCTCTAAAGATACAAACGAGAGTAAAGATGGTGCCGACAACATGGCCCCAGTTATACCTCAAAAAGTGACCACAATATAAACAAAAGGTACAATACATGCCCCCGAATGAAATAGGGCTCACCGAGTCCAGTGAGAAGAGGATGCAACATTATCTGTGATCAACACTGTCTGTTATGGAACCACCTACATCCATTTAATGATGCAGCGCCCCCGGCAAAAGGGATGTTAGTACTGTCGAATAGTACTAATAAGTAAAGCTAAACACCGTCTCAATAGAATGAATAATAATACAATAGGAACAATCAATAATTCAATAAGAGATTCAAATAATATTAAAACATCAAGTTAAGGATCACATAAGTTTTCAAGTCAATTTTCATGTTATAAGGTTGGGTGATCTTTAGTGCCGATATTCCACAATTCGCAATGCCACCCGATCGGCTAGGTTGTTTCATTTGAGACATCAACCATAACCACAATTTTATCATAATTTCCAGCACAGTTACCACCATGTGTACGCCATGGCATCTGATCATGGCCTGATCGGCTAGGCCGTCTCACCCGAGACATTACCTTTTCAATCAATCATCTCACTTCATACTTATTTCACATCTTTTCAATTCATTGGCACTAGTGACCACAATTATAAAAGGCATTCTTGGCACTTGGCCGTATTTCATAATTCCAGTTCTCCTTTCCATATTAAAACATACTTATCATTATCAACAACGATAAGGTTTCCCATTCAAGACATTAAATTCACATATGAGCAATTTGGGAATCTTAGGCACATATAGGCTTTCATTTAATTTGGCATAACAAACTTTATTTGGTCTTGACATGAAGTCTTAACATTTCTAACACATATTCCACATTTTGAACACTTCCTCAAATGGAAAGATAACATGATGAAGCATTTAGAATAAATATTGAACATACATCATTCAACACAAACACATTAGGAATAGCCATTTCTATAATGACCAATTTGGGACTTACACCAATTTAATGAACACCGTGTGATTTGATTCTAAGAAGAAGCGGGTTTAGCCAACATACCTCAATTTAGCTTCTTAAAACTCTAAGATGTTCCAGAATATTAGCAACTTCAATCTAGTTTAGCAATATAGCAAAATTGATCCAGAAATTAGGAAAACAATCATGATTCTAGATCACTTGAGCATCTTATCAAACACTTTGTGTGTATAAATGTTTTAAGCCCCCTTTTGAAGGATTCCATCTTTACCCAACCCATTCTCTACCATTTCTAGCTCACAACCTTCCCACATACTTCAAAAATACATGCATGCAAGGTAAGCACTCCCATCCCCATGAACTACCTTAATAATTGCCCATTCTAGTTACATTTCGAAATTAAGAGCTTGGTGATAGAATCTTACCTCTTAGGATGAAGACCTAGGGTGCTTCTCTTGATAATCTTCAAAGGTTTAAGAGAGGATTGAAGAGAAAGTTTTGATGAAGATCACTTTCTCCCTCTAGGACTCTCTCTCTCTCTGTTATGCCCAATATTTTTGCATGTGAAAGTACGCTATAAGTAAATTGATGAAAGATCGAAAATGAGACGTTGCATCCCGCATTTTTCGTACGTTAATGTTTCGTCGTAAGTTAATCGACGTAAGTTAGGGAACGAGAGTATTTTAAGATTATGAGCATTTTATGCTATTTCAAGCAAGTAATGAGTAAATTCGTGAAGGTGAGAGGGTAAGCAAATCGAAGAAAATTAATTTCATCGAAATTTGACATTTTAAGGTAAAATACGGTCTAAGCTATAATACCCCGTATTCATGGACTAGTGCCATACAAGGTGTATAAAGTGTATTAAAAGTTAGTAGCATTTTATGATAATCCTTAATTGTGTGAATTATTGGATAATGGAGGAATTAACTAGTTAATTAATAATTAGTGGTTGACTAATCAAAGTCTTTGGATAAGACTAATGAGCCAAAACGTGGCAGCAAGAATAAGCTTAAATAAGTGACTCTTACACCATTAGCAAGGTGGCACACTTAGGGAAATTGTTTTGCCAAGAAATCGCAACATATTACCAAGTCTTGAGGAAACAAGAAAATCATTATCTTTTATTCCGTTGCTTAACTCTCCATTTTTTTCCTTTCCTTTAGCAAATTCAGTCATCTTTAAATAAATTATCAAGAAGGAGAAATATAATGGGGTTGAAAGAGAAGAATGGTGCTAACCAAATGAGTAATGTTCAGACGTGGGTTATGATGGAAACTGAAAATGGTATTTCTGATGATTATTCCCTTCAGTCAAGTTCGTTGTAATTTTCTTCTTCCTCTTCTTCTTTGTTTGAGCTAGATGATGATGCTTCATCTCATGGACCTGTGTATGAGTTGTCTGAATTAATGGATCAATTACGTATCAAGTAATAGCAACAGGATTTTCTAATTCTAAAGGAGTACGGTGCGATCTTTCTCAAGAATATCATATGGATTTTCCCCTACTTCGATCCGCCATTACGTGAGTGTCGCAAAAGACGTGTGTTAGAGGAATTGACAAAAGAATCGACTCTTGTATGTTAAGGCTATCCCTTCTTTATTTTTGGCATGATCAATACGATACAAACAAAACGAGCAAATGCACAATTTCCATACATGACTATAGTCATAGAAATATTAGGGGTGCCTATATTCTTGATTCCCCATGTGAATTATTATTATATCTTCTGTTCATGGATCTCAGAAAAATACGTATTTGATAAAAGTTATCTGACAGGCATATTATGTTTATGACATTCCGATAAAATCTTATTAATGTATTTCATATGCATTTATACATGCACATTGACCCGTGACCAGATGGCGTTATATACGCATATATATATGTATATGGGATATGTAAAAGGTTACAGCGTTATATATGTACCACCACCTGTACAACTGGTATACATTGATGATTTGTCCACAGTGGCCGAAATGATATGATGGGATTCCCTCAGAGACTTGATGATGTTATGAACACATATACCTATGCATGATATGACATTTATATGCTTATGCATGACGTTATATAAATGAAATGATTCACATAGCTATGTAGACGTACATGTCGATTCTTTTACTCCATGTTTCTCTCATGTCTATTATTTAGTGATTTTCATTCCTTACATACTCGATACATTATTTGTACTGACGTCCCTTTTTCCTGGGGACGCTGCGTTTCATGCCCGCATGTCTCGATAGACAGGTCGAGAGTCCTCCATGTAGGCGATCACCTCAACGGAAGATGTTGGTACACTCCATGTGTTCTAGAGTTGCTTATGTGGTCAGTATGATTAGGGCATGTACTAATTAGTATGGCGGGGCCCTGTCCCGACCTTTATGACATTTATTTACTCTTAGAGGCTTGTAGACATATGTCATGTACGTGAAAGATTGTACGGCCTTGTCGGCCTATATTTCGAGTTTATAAATGATGATAATGGCCTATTAGGCCCATATGTCACGTGTATATGATGATGTAATAAGAAAGATACGTTACATTTGTACTCGGTTGAGTAAGGTACTGGATGTCCGTCGCGGCCCATCGGTTTGGGTCGTGACACTCTCACTCTAGAGATATCATATTTTTGCTCAGAAATGGTCTATGGGATGTGTTTTAATGGAATTAAGAGCTTTGTGATAGAATCTTACCGCTTAGCAGAAATAGTTAAGAGAAGGACGAATATCAGGAACCGGCTGGGGTTAGAGTAACCAAAAATGATGGTTGGATTGATTGTGTTAGTTGACATTTCCGAAGGATACTGTAAATCTGCTGACAAAATCTCCTTGTGAGACACCGAGATGGTACACTCTAAAATAGTACAGCTAGATATGAGTACTATAAAGATAGGCACTGGAAGCCTTGAAAGGATAAATGTTACCTTAGTATGGCTCTCGTCCCTAGTTAAGAAAGAATGTTAGGCAAAAGAATGCCCTATTAAAATTTTCAAAATAAAGTGTTAGATAGAAATGTCAGCAGGAAATGAGAGGAGAGTTAGTGAAGCGTTATGAGTAAGATGTGATGCATGGATGACAACGGTAGATCAAAAAAATGATAATATTACAGAGTCTATAGTCAAGTGAAGGGAAAGACGAGAGATGAAAGGCCTTGAGACAACAAAAGCGTATAGGCCATAAAGTTATATCCTCACTTCGAAAAATAAGTTCGTGACTCCAACGCAACTACCAGAAGGAAAAGTTAGACCCCAGAATAATAGAAATCAGTATAGGCTGGTGAATAAGATAAACTAATCATGAATTAGGGACTGAGTCACTTGATAATAGTCAGTATCATGAGAATTTAAGATTTTGTTCCAGCGATAATAGAATGGACGATAGAAGAATACTTTTTAAAGGTCATTCAGGAAGACACTTCCCTAAAGCAAGCAAGGTGAGTAAAGTTAAGCTTAAGGGACTGTATGTGCCAGTTACACTAAATGTCACCCTCGCGAGTGAGGAATCGTTTACCCTTGGTACAAAAGGATTACCGCGAGGTGAGTAAGGATCATCGATGATGTGTAAAGATGCAAGAGATGAGAGGGTAAAAAATCTATACGTAAATCATCGTAGCACTAAATATTAGTGCTCCCCTAAAGGGGGAATATGGTGTGATGTGACATTAAGTCAGAACTAAGTGGTTCTAGTAACTATGGAATAGGAAAGGAAGAATACGAAGAAAAAAAAATGAAAAAGGGATGAGATTGCACTTATTCAAATCGTAAAAATATGCTATGATTCCATAACATTATGCAAGCACGGCGTCAAGGATAGGAAGTAAGGGTTCCTACCCGAGATAATATTGATAGATAAGGAACTAGTGCGAGACGTAAGTTAAGACAAAGGAAATAACCCAAGAAAGATTATGCGGAATATTGATATGAGAATAGGCCAATGAGTAGTTAGTAGTTGATTCAGGAAGAGCATTGTTATGGCTAAACAAGAGGACACAGACAAATCAAGAGATTGTGTAAGACGTACATAGTGAACCCCAACATAGGGAATTCAGTATCATAGATCCGACATCGTGACCCTTGAGAAATATTCAGATAAGAGTTGGGGTAGTTAAAGGTTTCATATGAATGTTGTGGAAATAAAAGATAGTCTCACTAGGAAGACAATCAAAATATAAATTCAGAACAACCCTACAAGCATAAGGGCGTAGAAGTAAGTAACTACGGATAATTATAGGCAAGGAAGGACAACAAAAATTCCGTCGCGTATACGATGTAATGTGCTCGCAGCTTTCCAAGAGAGAGAGGGTCTTCCCTACGTACGACAATGAAAGACTAGCTGAGGAAATAAGGAAGAAGGCTTCAACCTAAACATGGTAACTCGAAGGAGAAATGGTCATGTCAAAACAGTCTCACTACAAAATTGTATGCACTACAAAAGAAAGTGACACCTATCGTGGCTAATGAACGGGAAGAAGAAGAAAAATATCAAAAGGTTATATTCAAGATCGTATGGGTTGTATGGAATTCCAATGGGTGTGGGCACTAAGATAAGCCAAGTATTCATGCAACAAGTGGCAGAACAACCAGGAAAAGTAATTGCTTACATTTAAAGAAAGTTGAGAAGGAACGAAAGTAATTATTCGATCAATGATCCAGAGTTAGTTACGTTATGAATACACTTAAGATTTCGGAGTATTATCCATGCAACATATATGTTGACAATCATACAGCCGTAGTAGACTCCAGTATAAGTTAAAAGAAATAATTGAATCTAGGTCATAGACAAGAGATTGAATTGTTAGAAGATTGTATCATGGATATTCCATAGCATCCATGAAAGGCTAAAGTAATAACTAATTCCACGAGCCACATATTGGAAGATAGCTTAAACCTACATAAAGGGTGATCAGAAGGAAGAGGAAACTAAAGGGTTACACCAACTAAGTAAATCAGGAACCTGATTATTGGACCCAGAAAATTATAGACCTCATGATTGAGAACATTGTAGGATCACTCTTAAATATCAGAGGTACAAGAGAGATAGTATAGTAGTCATATACTATAAGGGTATCAGAAGAATACCAGCCTCATAAGAAGTCAGTATGAAGCTCCCACCGGATTGTGTATACAGCTGAGGTGCAAGTATTATAATAGAGCTTCAAGTAGTGGATGTGAATGAAGGGGGGGTCATGAAAGAGATAGGAGATGTGATGCAAGATTTTAAGGTAAGTAAGGAAAAGGTGGAAAACGTACGAGATACTCAAAAGAAGAAGTTGTGAATAATCCGTACTTCAGATAGAGGGCTAGAAGCGTCGGGATTCAGTATCTAGGAATAATAACGGCATCATTAGTAACATATCTTCCAGCCCATAGTCTAGGTATCGAAAAGCCTGACTAAGAGAGTAAAGAAAAGTTAGAGGCGATGTGATGTCTCTCTTGATGTTCCAAAATGACATAAGGAAATCTATGATGCAAACAAGTTGAAAGGTTGCAAGTAATATAAATAGATATGTGTAGGGCGCAAGCTATTGTATGATGAAGCGACAAGGTTCTAGAAGACAGGAGTAAGGATAAGAACGGGCGAGTGAGAATATAACAAAAATGGATATGTCCTCAGTATTAAGCCCATGAAAACAAGAAGAGCAGATGGTTTTTCTAAGTTATACAAAGCTCACTATAGCCTGAATGAACTCAAAGGAGTCTAAGACTAATAGCATTTAGAAGAGATGTGACGCTGCCCTGGTAATAAAATGAGGGTGTAATTATGATAGATAAAGGATGACGTTTGGGTCTTCGGTTAAGTAATGATCTAATGAAGAAAAGAAAGGGATCTCATGAATTGGACAAGATTAAAATACCCACGCAAGGTGAATCACGTTAGGATACCATGAGATACGGTTGTGAAAGCATGGTATCGCCCCAGTTGGATCAGTCTAGTCATTTCAGCTGTTCCCCGATGAAACGTGAACCCTAACGACAGTGTTACATAAAAGGTTAAGTTATCAAGGGTAGACAGTAGATCAATATTGGGGTGAATCAACAATGGATGGATAAAAGTTATAAAGTTTGAGATGAGATTAGGCCGTGATTCGTAAGATGAACAGTAATGTGGAAGTATTAAAGGACATAGATTTATACATATTGGATAAGCAATGAAAGTAACTTGGAATTTGGTAGCAAACCTCCGTAACAAGAAATCGGGGTAAGAGTTATGGTATAGTATGACCTACTTAGATGCATTAAAGTCATACGGATGGATAACCGGGTCTATGAAATAAGATATAGCAATATTCGTATGTATGACAAAATACCAAGCGAAGAACATCAGTAATGGATAAAAATCGGAGGAAAAAAAAGAAAGAAGAGACGCATAAGTGCACTTACAAGGTCAGAGTCGTACAAGCTGCATGATAGAAGGTAGCAACAGTTACGAGACTGGATGGATTCCGACCATAAGTCATGGTGTGAAAAAGAGGCCTAAAGGGGGAAATGCCCTGGCCTTTTTCACAGAACAGATGCCTAGATGGTAAGGAGAGTAATAAGTACACCAGTCAACATTCGAGGACGAATGTTCCAAAGGGGGGAATGATGTTACACCCTATGTTTTCGCACGTGAAAGTACGCTATAAGTAAATTGATGAAAGCTCGGAAATGAGATGTTACATCCCGCAATTTTCGTACGTTAAAGTTTCATCGTAAGCTAATTGATGTTAGTTCAGGAATGAGATAATTTTAATATTATATGAAGTTTATGCTATTTCAAGCAAGTAATGAGTAAATTCATGAAGGTGAGAGGGTAAGCAAATCGAAGAAAATGAATTTTGTCGAAATTTGACATTTTGGGATAAAATACGGTATAAGATATAATACCCCGTATTCATGGACTAGTGCCATACAAGGTACCACATGGCCATGATAGTAAGGTGTATAAAGTGTAGTAAAAGTGTGTAACATTTTATGATAATCCTTAATTATGTGAATTATTGGATAATGGGGGAATTAACTAGTTAATTAATAATTAGTGGTTGATTAATAAAAAGCTTTGGATAAGACTAATGAGCAAAAACATGGCAGCAATAATGAGCTTAAATAAGTGACTCTTACACCATTAGCAAGGTAGCACACTTAGGGAAATTGTTTTGCCAAGAAATTGCAAGAGAAGGAGAAATATAATGGAGTTGAAAAAGAAGATTGGTGCTAATCAAATGAATAATGTTCAGACGTGGGTTATTATGGAAATTGTATTTTTGATGATTATTCCCTCCAGTCAAGTTCGTTGGAATTTTCTTCTTCCTCTTATTCTTCGTTTGAGCTAGATGATGATTCTTCATCTCATGGACCTTTGCATGAGTTGTCTGAATTAATGGATCAATTACGTATCAAGTAATAGCAACGAGATTTTGTAATTCTAAGGGAGTACGGTGCAATCTTTCTCAAGCATATCATATGGATTTTCCCCTACTTCGATCCTTCGTTACGTGAGTGCCAAAAAAGACGTGTGTTAGAGGAATTGTCAAGAGAATTGACTCAGGTATGTTAAGGCTATCCCTTCTTTCTTTAGGCATGATCAATACGATACAAATGAAATGAGCAAATGCACCATTTCCATAAATGACTATATTCATAGAAATATTAGGGGTGTCTATATTCTTGATTCCCAATGTGAATTATTATTCTATCTTTTGTTCATGGGTATCAGAAAAATACATATTTGATAAAGTTTATCCGACAGGCATATTATTTTTATGATATTCCGAGAAAATCTTATTAACATATTTCATATGCATTTCATGCATTTATACATGCACATTGACCCATGACCAGATGGCGTTATATACGCTTATATATGTATATATATGTATATGGGAGTTTTTAGAGGTTATGGCGTTATATACGCACCACCACCCGATCAGCTGGTATGCATTGATGATTTGCCCATAGTGGCCGAAATGATATGATGGGATGCCCTCAGAGGTTTGATGATGTTATGAACATATATACCTATGAATGGTATGACATTTATACGCATATGCATGACGTTCTAAAAATGAAATGATTCAGAGAGCTATGTAGACGTACATGTCGAGTCTTTTACTCCATGTTTCTCTCATGTCTATTATTTACTGATTTTCATTCCTTACATACTCGGTACATTATTTGTACTGATGTCCCTTTTGCCTGGGGACTTCTGCGTTTCATGCCCGCAGGTATCGATAAACAGGTCGAGAGTCCTCCAAGTAGGCGATCAACTCAGCGAAAGATATTAGTACAATCCATTTGTTTCGGAGTTTCTTATGTTGCCAGTATGATTAGGACATGTGCTGATTAGTATGCCGAGGCCCTATCCCGAACTTTATGACATTTATGTACGCTTAGAGGCTTGTAGACATATGTCGTGTACGTGAAATATTGTACGGCCTTGTCGGCCTACGTTTTGAGTTTATAAATGATGATGTTGGCCTATTAGGCCCATATGTCACATGTATATGATGATGTAATAAGAAAGATACGTTATGTTGGTACTCGGTTAAGTAAGGTACCGGGTGCCCGTCGCGTCCCATCGGTTTGGGTCCTGACACTCTCACTCTAAAGATATCATATTTTTGTGCAAAAATTGTCTATGGGATGTGTTTTAACGGAATTAAGAGCTTGGTGATAGAATCTTACCTCTTAGGATGAAGACCTAGGGTGCTTCTCTTGATAATCTTCAAAGGTTTAAGAGAGAATTTAAGTGAAAGTTTTGATGAAGATCACTTTCTCCCTCTAGGACTCTCTCTCTCACTCTAAAGATGTCAAATTTCTGCTAAAAAAATGGTCTATGGGATGTGTTTTAACGGAATTGGTTCGGGTTTAAAACACCAAAAATGAAGTTCTAGAATAGGTTCTACGGTCGTATATGCGACCGTATAATGGTTATGCGGTCCGCAAAAATGACCGCAAAATTTAGGTGCCAAACCTGGAGAGGAACTGACTAGGTCTGCGGTCACTATGCGGCTCGTAGACCTATTTTGCAGTCGCATAATGCACCGCATAACGGTTCTGCGGTTGCATAGTGTACCGCAGAACCTCCCTCCGAAAAAATTTACAGATAATTATGCATCCAAAGTGCAGCCTGCGAAACGGTTATGCGGTCGCATAATGGCTGTGGAATTAACATAAAAATGCCCCAAAAAACTGCCCCACTTTGTGACCAGTCTGCGGTCTGCAGA
Source organism: Nicotiana otophora (assembly GCA_000715115.1). NCBI lineage: Eukaryota > Viridiplantae > Streptophyta > Magnoliopsida > Solanales > Solanaceae > Nicotiana > Nicotiana otophora. The sequence goes on along the minus strand of AWOL01S0003186.1, from coordinate 63,299 downwards.
GTGGTTCTGCGGCCGCAGAATGGGTGCAAAAATGCCTACTTTTGTCCAACATTTTCCTTCAAGTCCCCAGTGCACTGTTCAATGCAAAAAGTCTAAACTATGTCTTGTAAGCTCACTGCGAAGAATTTCTACTATTATTAACCTCTACACCTACTTTGGCATCACGAAATTTGGGTTTTTATGAAAACATTTACGGGGCCTTACATACACCCTCTTCCCAGCTGACTTGGTGAGCCCCACTTCATTTCGGGGTCATGTATCTTTTGTTCATTGTGTTTTGTGTTTTTGATATATTCGGGGCCTTGTTGCTGGCATTATCATAGTACTCTTCTTTATCTATAGAGGCTCCGTAGACATAGTGTGGTTGTATATTGGTACTGGGAAGGTCAACCAATGTTATGTTGTGGGTGTATTAATTGTTCCATTTCAGACTATGAAAAATATGTGTGAAATTTGAGACTTTAAAATGATGAAACTGTTGGTAATTAATTGGGATTGTAGACATGATCACCTTATTGGCTAATTAATGAAAATATGTGTTATCTCCATTTATGTATGAGTTTGGGTAGAAGAAAATCTAACAGGCTTGCTCGGCCGGGTTCACTCGGTTGAGCGCCGGTCACGCTCCTCGATTTTGGGGCGTGACAAACTTGGTATCAGAGCCNTATATTGGTGCTGGGAAGGTCAAACAATGTTATGTTGTGGTTGTATTAATTGTTCCATTTCAGACTATGAAAAATATGTGTGAAATTTGAGACTTTAAAATGATGAAACTGTTGGTAATTAATTGGGATTGTAGACATGATCACCTTATTGGCTAATTAATGAAAATATGTGTTATCTCCATTTATGTATGAGTTTGGGTAGAAGAAAATCTAACAGGCTTGCTCGGCCGGGTTCACTCGGTTGAGCGCCGGTCACGCTCCTCGATTTTGGGGCGTGACAAACTTGGTATCAGAGCCTAAGGTTTTAATGTGTCCTAGGATGTCTCGGAGTCGTGTCTAGTAGAGTCCTTCTTATCGGTATGTTGTCGACCACATCTATAATTAGGATGCTACATGGGTATTTAGGAATAATACCCTTCTTTCATGTTCTCGATCATGGGATAAAGTTGATTCTAAGATTGTTCCTTCTTTAACTCATGCTTTGCTCTAACTTTCAGTATATGGCACCTAAGAAGAAGGCAAGAACTGGTCAAAGAGCCAACGTCACACTAGGAGTGGCAGTTGATTCTATATTTAATTATGCGGGTGAGAACCCAAGGTGCTCACCTGATAAGGTGCTCACCTGCATGAGTATAGGGATTGTATTGTCATGTTACGTGGTCGGGACACCATTTCCGATCTCATTGAATTGGGGATTGTCGATTTTGATGTAATAATTTGATGTTTTGCCAATCTTGATTGCCCAACCAGAACCGTTAGATTAGAATTTCCAAATGAGCCAGTCATTGAGTGGATGGGGGATGATGTGGTGCTGAAGGGTAGGTTTATTTCTTACCTTAAGGCTGCAAAGATGATCAACAAGGGATGTATTTACCAATTGGTGCGGGTTGCCGACACGGATGCTAAGGCAACTACACTTGAGTCTGTGCCTGTTGTGAATGAATTTCTAGGAGTCTTTTTGGATGAGCTCCCCGGGACCCCACCAGATAGGGAGATTGATCAGTGACATCGATACACCCTCTTCCCAGCTGACTTGGTGAGCCCCACTTCATTCGGGGTCATGTATCTTTTGTTCCTTATGTAATGTGTTTGAGGTATAGCTGGAAACTTTCCGGCATTATCATATTACTCTTCTTCATCTATAGAGGCTCCGTAGACATAGTGTGGGTTGTATATTGGTGCTAGGAAGGTCAAACAATGTTATGTTGTGGTATTATTTCAGACTATGAAAAATGTGCATGAAATTTAAGACTTTAAAATGATGAAACTATTGGTAATGAATTGGTATTGTATACATGATCACCTTATTGGCTTAATGAAAATATGTATTATCTCCATTTATGGATGAGTTTGGGTAGAAGAAAATCTAACAGGCTTGCTCGGCGGGTTCAGTCGGTTGAGCGCTGGTAACGCTCCCCGATTTTAGGGCATGAAAAGTAGGTACATTATGTGTTTTGGAACATTCTGATATATTAGGAAGGGGTCTCGAGAGCCCCGGGTGTGATTTGGATTGAATTAGAAATAATTTTGGACTTGGTTAAATTGATAAGGTCTGTTTTTCTTGTGTCATCGCGCCGGCAGAGGCTTTGGCGGCGGGTGCGGACAGGTAGGTGTGTGAGGGTGCATCCCAAAAACTGACAACTGGGCGCAGATGCGCATCTACGGGCGTGAGTGTTATTTCACAGAAGCAAAACTGTAAGGAGCTTGTGAAGGACCGCAGGTGCGGTTGAGGCTCCGCAAAAGTGGGCTCGCAGGTGCGAGCATTTTGTCAGCAGAAGCAGAATTTCATGGCATTAGTTGGAATCGCATCTGCGATGGATGTTTCCGCAGGTGCGACAGTGTGCCCGTAAAAGTGAAAGTCGATGGGCAGAAAAGGGGATGTTCACATTTTCATCTTTTGGACCTAGAGAGCTTAGTTTATGGTGATGTTTTGAGTTGTTTTCTAGGAAATCATCAGGGTAAGTGATTCTAACCCAGATTTTGCTATATTACATGAATCCATTGTTATTTTTGTCATATAATTAGTGATTTGACTTGGAAAATTTTGGGAAAATTTGTGAAACTTCTTAAACTAAAATAAGGGGATTTGGAAGGCAATTGGAAGTCAGATTTGAGTAATTCTTGTATGGTTGGACTTGTTATCGAATGGGTGTTCGGATTTTATAAGTTTGGTCAGGTTCCGGGAGGCGAGCGCGGGGTTGACGTTTTGAGTTGACTTTGTGTTTCTTTTTAAATATTGCAACTTTATTGTTCGGAATAGCTTCCTATAGTTTGTATTTATGGTATGATATTAATTTGGCTACATTCGAGCCGTTCAGAGTTAGATAATCGCGGGAAAGGCTTACTAGTGGGTTGAGTTAGCATGTTGTGAGGTAAGTGTCTTGCCTAACATTGTGTGGGGGAATTACCCCATAGGATTGGCGTTGTTTTGTGTTAATTGTAATATGTGGAAGCTGTGTACGCAAGGTGACGAGTGTGTACACGGGCTAAATGAGGTAATTGACCGGTTTTAGCTATGTAGTTTCCTTTCAAGCCTTTAATTGAGTTTCCATAATATGTTATATTCATCATCTTTATTCTATCCTCACATGCTTTACTTGTCATCGTTAATACATGTCTTAACACTTGTTAATTGTCTTTACATGTTTAGTTGAAGTTATGGTCCTCTGTATTCCTTGTTCATTATTTAACCGATGAGTCCCTTACTTGAAGTTGCTATTTCTTGGAATATCTTATTGTTGAATTAGGTATTAAGTTATAAAGATTGTAGTTAACATTGAGGTAACGTTGTGAATTGTTGAAATACCATTCTTGTGCAGTTATTCACTTTTGGTCGCTATTGTTGAGACTCTTGTGCATATAGTTGTTTAGCCATGGGCTATTTACTGTGGAAACACTATTATTGTTGACTTCTTTGGCAATTTGTGATACTGGGCACTTGAGGTGCAATTTGTGATATGTTGTGATATTGATGCGCATGCGGTGGTATAAGGATTAGGGTCGAAACGCATGCGGTGAGATAAGGTGTGCTTGATATGCATGTTTTTAGTAGGGGAACTACTTGAAGCCATGTGGTGTGATAAGGTGGGCTAAAACGGGGGAAGCTATTTCGGCAAAAATGACTTTCAAAACTAAATGNGGGGTTGACGTTTTGAGTTGACTTTGTGTTTCTTTTTAAATATTGCAACTTTATTGTTCGGAATAGCTTCCTATAGTTTGTATTTATGGTATGATATTAATTTGGCTACATTCNAGTTATTGTCCTCTCTATTCCTTGTTCATTATTTAACCGATGAGTCCCTTACTTGAAGTTGCTATTTCTTGGAATATCTTATTGTTGAATTAGGTATTAAGTTATAAAGATTGTAGTTAACATTGAGGTAACGTTGTGAATTGTTGAAATACCATTCTTGTGCAGTTATTCACTTTTGGTCGCTATTGTTGAGACTCTTGTGCATATAGTTGTTTAGCCATGGGCTATTTACTGTGGAAACACTATTATTGTTGACTTCTTTGGCAATTTGTGATACTGGGCACTTGAGGTGCAATTTGTGATATGTTGTGATATTGATGCGCATGCGGTGGTATAAGGATTAGGGTCGAAACGCATGCGGTGAGATAAGGTGTGCTTGATATGCATGTTTTTAGTAGGGGAACTACTTGAAGCCATGTGGTGTGATAAGGTGGGCTAAAACGGGGGAAGCTATTTCGGCAAAAATGACTTTCAAAACTAAATGCAATACTAACGCGGTGATTTAAGCAAAGATTATGATTTTTTTGTGATATGAGACTATGAGGCGGTACCTCGGTAGTGATTCGTGTTTATACCTTTCTATTGCATCACTTGTGTTTTTGTTGCTTTCTGTCCTTGGCGTATTATTCCTTGTTTTCTTTCTTGTTGCCTTAATTGCTTTAGTTTAATATAGCTATTATTGGGATATTTTCTTCATTGTTTCATTTCCATTGTTTATCATTGTCACACTATTATATACCTGTTCAGTTTTCTTATTTATTCAGTAGGGTCTTGGCCTGATCTCGTCACTACTCTATCGAGGTTGGGCTTTGCACTTACTGGGTACAGTTTTGGTGTACTCATGCTACGCTTCTGTACATCGTTTTGTGCAGATCCATGTACCTCTTACCAACCTAGGCACCAGTGAGTAGAGTTCAGATTTGGAGAATTCAAGATATACCCGCCGACGTCCGCGTGCCTCGGAGTCACCCTCTATCTAGTTTTATTTCATTTTCCCTTTTTATAGATATTGTTGTATAGGGATGTTCAGTATACTCTTGTAGAGCTTGTGACTTGGTATCACCGGATTTTGGGAGTACTGTTCGGTTGAGTTGCAAAGTACTTTTATGCTAGTTGTTGAGTTATTTGAATGTTTTTATCATTTTCTCAATTAAATTCTACATGACTGTTAGGCTTACAGACTAGGTGATATCACGACATCCTACGGAGGGAAATTGGGTCAGTGACAATTTTGTATCAGAGCCCTAGGTTCATAGGTGTTACAAGTCACACGCACATTTAGTAGAGTCTCACGGATCCGTACGGATATTATTGTGCTTATCTTTGAGAGGCTATGGAACTGTTAGGAAATTTCACATCTTTGATCCCTTATCGTGCGAATTTATTGATTTCACAATATTGTATCTATGTCTTTTTATTCTCTCATAGATGGTGAGGACACACACTGCTGGATACGATAATCAAATACCTGCCCCTGCTGGAGTCGCGAGAGGCCGGGGCTGGGGCCAGGGTCGGGGAAAGGTCGAGGAGGGGCATGTAGTACAGCCAAAGCACTTGCCCGAGCTGCAACAGAGGAGCCACTAGTAGATCCAATTGGGAGGTAGGCACTTGCGGCGCCTGTTGATACCCCTGCACTTCAGGAGACTCTCCCCCAGTTCGTGAGCATATTTGGTACTCTAGCTCAGGCGGGGTTGATTCCACTTTCATCGGCAACTTCTCGGGCTAGGGGAGGAGCACAGACTCCCGCAGCCCATACCCCAAAGTAGAGATTCCATGTAGAGTAGGTACCATAGGTTATACCAGAGCAGCCGGTTGTCCTAGTCAGCCCGAGGTTAGAGAAACAACATATGAGGAGGAGCAGCTCAGGCTTGAGTCATATAAGAAGTACCATCCTCCTACTTTCAGTGGCTTAGTTACAGAGGACGCATAGGGCTTTCTGGAGAAGTGCGACTGAATTCTCCATACCATGGGCTCTGTTTTCAGAGATGTTCCTGAGAGAGTATGTTCCCTACAACCTTTGGGATACATGGCACGTGGAGTTTGAGCAGTTGTGCCATGGTGCTATGAGCGTATCACAATATGCTCTCAGGTTCAATGAGTTGTCCAAGTAAGCACCTGCCTTAGTTTTCACAATTAGAGATCGAGTCCGTCGATTTATCAAGGGGCTCAACTATGGTATTAGATTCAACATGGCTCGAGAGTTGGAGACTGATACTCCATACCAGCAGGTGATAGAGATCACATGGGGATCGAAGGATTTGCGGGGCCGAGAGAGAGAGGACAGGGAGGCCAAGAGGCCTTGAGATTCTGGTGGATATAGTGGTGCCCGTGCCCCAGTTGCAGCCCGTCATGGTAGAGGCTATGTGAGCTGTCCAGTTCATTCAGCACTTCCATCTTCCAGTGGTATTCCGGCTACTACCAGATCTCAGGTTGCCCATTATGCACCACCACTGTCTAGTGCACCTCCAGCACGGGGTACTTTCAGCACATTTCCTCCGCTAGCTTGTTTTGAGTGTGGTAATACTTGTCGTTTGGTAAGGGACTGCCTCAGACTCAATATGGGTGCACCTCCACATACAACTCAAGCTCCACTTATTTCACAGGGTCCCCGTGGTTACCGCACCAGTTGCCACTCCACCTTCTCAGCCAGCTAGGGGTGGAGGTCGGGTGTGTAGGGGTAGCCCTAGAGAGGTAGGCCAAGACAAATGTTATGCTCTCTCGAGTAGGACGGAGGCGGTTGCATCAGACTCAGTTATCAGAGGTATTATTCCGGTTTGTCATAGATGTGCATCAGTCTTATTTGATCCAGACTCCACTTATTCATATGTATCATCTTACTTTGCTCTGTATTTGTGTATATCTAGTGATTCTTTGAGTTCTCATATCTATGTGTCCATGCATGTGGGAGATTCCATTATTGTTGACTGTGTGTATCGGTCGTTTTTAGTTATTATTGGCAGGTTTGATACCAGAGTTTATCTATTGTTGCTCAGTATGTTAGACTTTGATGTTATTTTGGGCATTTATTGGTTGTCGCCCTATCATGCTATTTTTGATTGTCACGCCAAGACGGTGACATTGGCAATGTCATGTTTGCTATGGTTGGAGTGTAGGGGTACTTTCGATTATGTGCCTAATAGGGTGGTAGCTTTCCTTAAGGCACGTCAGATTGTTGGGAAGGGGTGTGATGCATATCTAGCCTTTGTGAGAGATGTCAGTGTTGATACTCCTACCGTTGAGTCAGTTCCAGTAGTGAGAGACTATCCAAATGTATTTCCGTCAGATCTTCCGGGCATGCCGCCCGATAGGGATATAAATTTTGGCATGGACTTGTTGTCGGGCACTAAGCCCATTTCTATTACACCATATCGTATGGCCTTAGGAGAGGTGAAGGAGTTAAAAGAGAAGTTTCAAGAGTTCCTTGATAAGGGTTTCATTCAGCCTAGTGTGTCACCTTGGGGTGCTCGGGTCTTGTTTGTGAAGAAGAAGGATGGTTCTATGCGCATGTGTATTTATTATCGGCAATTGAACAAGATTAGAGGAAAGAACATGTATCTACTACCACACATTGATGACCCATTTGATTAGCTATAGGGTGCTAGAGTGTTCTCAAAGATTGATTTTCGGTCAGAATATCATCAGTTGAAGATTTGAGATCCGGATATTTCAAAGTCTGCTTTCAAGACTCGATATAGTCAATATGAGTTCCTTGTGATGTCATTTTGGCTGACAAACGCACCAACAACATTGATGCACTTGATGAACAGTGTACCTCATCCCTATCTTGACTCATTCGTCATTGTGTTTATTTACGACATCCTGGTGTACTCTCGGAGCCAAGAGGTTCATGAGCAGCATTTGAGGATTGTGCTTCAAACCTTGAGAGAAAAGAAGTTGTATGCAAAAATTTCAAAGTGACAATTCTGGCTTGACTTGGTGGCATTTTCGGGTCTTGTGGTGTCGTGTGAGGGGATCAAGGTAGATTTGAAGAAGATTGAAGCAGTGTAGAGTTGGCCTAGACCGTCTTCAACCACAAAGATCTAGAGTTTTCTTGGTTTGACATGGTATTACCGTCATTTCGTAGAGTGTTTCTCATCTATTGCTGCACCTATGACCTGATTGACCCAGAAGGGTGCTCCGTTCAGATGGATAGAGGAGTGTTGGAGAGCTTTCAAAAGCTCAAGACTGCTCTGACTACAGCCCCCGTGTTGATATTGCCTACGGTTTAGGGGTCTTACACTCTATATTGTGATGCGTCATGTGTTTGCCTCTGCGCGGTGTTCCTTCAAGATGGTAGGGTGATTGCCTATGAATCTAGACAGATGAAGGTGCATGAGAAGAATTATCCTTTACATGACTTGGAATTAGCAGCAATTGTTCATGCATTGAAGATGTGGCGGCACTATTTGTACGGTGTCCCTTGGGAGGTCTATATCGATCACCAGAGTCTACAATATTTGTTCAAATAGAAGGATCTTAACTCGCTGCAGCGGAGGTGGTTAGAGTTGCCTAAGGAATATGATATCACCATTCCATATCATCCTAGGAAGGCAAGTGTGGTGTCCGATGCCTTGATTCGAAAGGCGTAGAGATTGGGCGGTTTGTTAGGTTGGATGTTTTGAAGATGAGTCGTGTTCTTTCTTGCATGGTTTCTTGGTCTTCTCTATATGATCGTATCAGAGAGCGTCAGTATGACGACCCCCATTTGCTTGTCCTCAAGGACATGGTCCAGCACAATGATGCCAAGAAGGTTACTATTGGGAATTACGGTGTGTTACGGATGTTGGGCCGGCTATGTGTGCCCTATGTTGATGGCTTGCATGAGTTGATTTTGCAGGAGGCCCACAGTTCACGGTGCTCCATTCATCCGGGTTCCGCTAAGATGTGTTAGGACTTGAGGCAGTACTATTGGTAGAGTAGGATGATAAATGACATAGTGGAGTATGTAACTTAGTGACTAAATTATCAGTAGGTGAAGTTTGAGCATCAACGGCCAGGTGGGTTGCTTCAAAGGCGTGAGATTCCCGAGTTGAAATGGGAGAGAGTTACCATGGATTTCATTGTAGGGATCCCACAGACTGAAAAGAAACTTGATGCATTATGGGTGATTGTGGATAGGAGCCAAGTCGGCTCATTTCATTCCAGTGGTACTTATTCTTCACGACAGCTGGCTCAAGTTTATATTCGTGAGATTGTCCGACTTCATGGCATGTCGGTATCCATCATCTCTGACCGGGGTACGCATTTTACATCGCGCTTCTGGAAAGTTGTACAGTGTGAGTTGGGCACACGGGTTGAGTTGAGAACAACATTCTACCCTCAAACGGATGGACAGTCCGAGCGCACTATTGATGAGTTGTGACTTTATTATTTATTTTAGTCTCTTTTCTTTAGTTTCGGTATTCGCTAATTATGATATGAGGTTGTTTATGGTGTGTATTGCTAGATTTTCAAGAAAATGGTGCCAAGAAAAGAGTTGAATTCAATTAAAGTGGAAATGAGCAAAAAAGTGTAAAACAAGTGCAAATTCCTTCAGCGATTCCGCATCTGCGGAACACTGTGCACTTATGCGACCTCGCATTTGTGTAGAGAAGGCTGCATCTCCGGAATTCAAGCAACCTTCGCTGGGATCGCATCTACAAGTGAGGACACGCATCTGCAGTCACGTTTCTACACTTGATATCTGCATCTGCGCGTGTAAGTCCTCTTCAGTGGAGTAAATGTTTTCCATTAAAGGTCGCTTTTGCGAGAGGCTATCCGCATCTGCCGAACCGCACCTGCGAGGATCTCTCCACAGGTGCGGTCAACGGGCTTTAGCTATGGACAATTTTGGCATTTCACATTTTCTCCATTCCAAAGCCCCGGCGCTAACATCGTTTAAGCTCCCCGGCAACGGAGCCAAAAATGGATATCCACTCCCAATCCACACTCAACAATGAGTGGAAGAGATCATTGGAAGAATATTACCCAACTATGAGTCGGAGTCGATTTCTCAGGGAGCTAAAAATGGGTGTTGGAGTATATATGATGTGTGAAGACGTAAAAGCTTAAATATACGTCCATTCAAGCTTGTTTTGCTAATTTCTTTTATAAACTACTCTATCAATGATCAACTAGAGAAATAAAATTAGACATTGACTAATTGTTTTTGGTTATTTTCAAATAGGCAAAAAGGCCTAGGGATGTAACCTTTGCCTAGGTGTTTGACTAATGGGTTTATTATGTTAACACTTGTTTTAGTAATTGGGGTGTATTATAGCTCTCAACTCTAAGTTACCCACTCAACACCTCTCAACCAAAGAGTGATTTTGCTCAATTTGACTTTCTCAAGCCCAAATGAGTATCCAGCGAAATAGTTGATATGAGCTCATGTCGGGTTTTCCCTATCTCTAGTTCAAACCCTTTATTTAGGCTATTCAAATATTTAACTAGCCCAATTTCTTGTTAGCCAAGTTTTGCTGGACTAGGTCCCTCTTTGTCAAGTAATTACCAAGTCAAAAAGGCATGAATAAATGTTTGCAACCATTAATTCTAAAATTAAAGTATGAACAAGGTTAAACAATCACACTCAATCATAAACAAGCATTAAATTAGATACATGTAAGGTTTACACACTAGGGTTCGGTAACAAACCTAGTAAGTATCTAGATTCTCATAGTAGAGAATGAAGATAACAAAGAAGAAACACTAATTAAAGCCATAACACAAAATTAAAATGATAAACTATAATGTTTTTGTCCCTAAATGATCAAGAATTACCCAAAATACTAAACTACAATGGCTACAACTAAGAAAACTTCAAAACTTGACATACAAAAGTAATTTCTGTCTATTTATAGTGGCCCAAACGTTGCTGATAAAAATTCCCTTCGGGAGGTTCTGCGGCCGCACAATTCCATGTGCTGTCCGCACATTGCTTGAGTCTGTAGGTTGAGAGATTCTGATGCCGCATAATTTGATTTGCGGCTGCACTTCAGCTTCTACGATTGCACAAATCATGTGTAGTCTGCACTTCTGACAAGGCTTTAGTCTTGGTCATTTTGCACACTCTCTGAACTTTTTGATTCTTGTTAGTGCAACCATGTTCTGCTGCTGCACAAATTGTGTGTGGTATGTACTTCTCTTCAATCACTTCTGGGCTTCTACGTAAGATCTACGGCCGCAGAGAGAATTTTGCAGTCAACACTTTCTTCTACGGCCATAGAAATACTTTTGCGGACTGCACTTCTTGTATGTTGCGCTCCTTCTTTCCCTGTGATCCGGAACACTCCTTTTTGAGTTGGATTTCTACATTAGAGTCAAAATCTCAAATATTCCTGCAATTTGCACACTTTCATTAGTTTTGAGAACATAAATCAATATTTTCGGACTAAAACTAAAGCATGAAGGTACTAAAGTGGTCAAAATCCACACTTATCAATATACCACAAGCAGGAAGACCATAACCAAGGCGCTATCGACCATTTAACACCAAGGGCCATCTCACTCGAATTCTGCCACAAGGCCCAAATAGAACCACATCATGTATGTAAATAGTCATCAGTCTCACAAATCATTGTAGCATAGGAGAGTAATACATGGAAAATATAAGAAAATGAATATGATTAACTCTAACATATGACACTCCCTCAATAGTAAATGTGCTGAGTAAACAAAGCCAACCCGATGTAGAACACACATTTTCATTAGACCTACCAATGGCCTCAAAATCAATTCCGATACGCACGAAATAGGTAAAGAACCTCCGAAAAGCCCACATTAACCTATCCATAACACATTCACTCAGCTGTCAACCTCTCAACATACCGTCACCATCTACAACCAACGAACAATCTGCTTTTGAGAACCCTAATAGTCTTTAAATCCCTAGAATACATGAATATACACGTCTGATCCCAGCTCCACCACTCAAATGAACGATACATCCCTCATACACAATCACCTCACAAGAAATATTTCCATAATTCTTCCGTGCCACATAGCAAAATCTGAACATCAGTAGTCAACCAACAACCAGGCGATTACGTAATACCAATCAATCATCTACAAGTCAAACACAATGCGCCTTCTGAAATATGCACCATTATCTGGTGATACATACAGTGCCAGCATCCTTCTAAATGTCTTAAACCGTCAATGCTGTCTAGAACTTCTGACCTTTAATTCAAAGCTAAACGGCAATCTCGTACATCCAAACCTTAATCCCACACGTCGCACCACATCTATCACGCCATCATAAGAAAAATACGAGAACCCCATTATCATCCCGAAATTATAAGCTGGACACATATTCTATCACTTAGAAACCTTCCACTTGACCCCTATCAAAGAAAGACTCACAACACCCAACATATTCCTCATCGCTATCGAAAACATCCACCCCAAGCCGTGGTTGAAATCATTGGGAGCTCTTCGAAACACATTAGCACAAAACCAAGCCATCAGAATCGATGAAATGTTTTACCATGCCAACCCGAATCACTACCAAGTTGATCCCATTCTTTTAATTATACTCAACTTGCCTACAAGTTAACACTTATTGTTGCCAGTACACTACGATCCTTAACCAAAGCTCATCACAAGATATCCTAGCATAAATCCACATTATCCTAAAGCCCATAAAACATCGTATTACCTCTTAATAATCCAATGATACAACAAACAAAATGCCAATACCAAAGAGACCTTTTGTGAATCTGAAGTTGTTTCTTTAACATCAGAAGTACTGAAATCTAGAATCATTAATGATACATAAATCTTTAATTGATTAGAACTTTTTTGAAAGTCATCCACTCTACTATAAGCTCAAATACATTGCCAATATGAGGCGAATAACTTGTGCTCAATCAGCACCCAAATACCTCATGAAGAAACCCCATCTTACGAAACTATGTGAATCCCTTCTCTGTGCGTACTACATCCACCACGAATAACAAACCCGAATCATTCCAAGATTTCTAATATGCTCACAAAGTATAGAACATCATGCATCCAGCAATTTTCTCATTTGAGTAATCCTCGAAATCAACCTCTTCACGTCATAACCGATCCATAAGTACGCCTCGTACAAAAACTGCTAGCACGTTTTGTGTTTATCATAATATCATTTTATATACATGAATAACTTGTGTATTCTAGGACGTCTCAAGTACCCATAGTGGTGACTGTGTTAGAATGGTAATTGAAATTGTGATTTGGTTGATGTCTCGCATGAGATGTCCTAGCCGATCGGGTCATAATCGGACGCCATGCTTCACAATGGTGGTGAATGTGTTGGAAATCGTAATCAAAATTATGAATAGTAGTATACCGGTACCAAAGATTTCCTAACTTAAAATTTTGAAATTTATTTAAAACTTATCTTATCTCTAATTTGATATTTGGTAATTGTTTGAGGCTTTAAATGATATTACGACTGTCCTTACTTGCAGTACTGCTCGTTTCTTTGAGAGAGCATTTAGTATATATACTAGTATTTTTCAACAGTACTAATGTCCCTTTTACCGGGGGCACTGCATCTTTAATGAATGCAGGTGGTTCCACAGCAGGTGACACTGATAAGCGATAGCACTACACTTTTTTCCCAGTTGATTTGGTGAGCCCCACTTCACTCGGGGTAAGGTATCTTTTGTTCATTTTATCACCATGTTTTGAGGTATAGCCGGAGCCTTGTTGTCGGCACTATCATTGTACTCTTTTGTATCTAATAGATGCTCTGTAGACATAGCGTGGGTGGTATGTTGGCATGGGGAATGTCAAATTGGTAATGTTGTAATTGTATCACATGTTCCACATCACACTATGAAAGACTATGTATTTTGAAACTGATAAATGATGTAACTACTGATAACGAGTTTGAGTTGTTGTTTACTTGATCCTCCTCACCGCCTAATTAATAAATTGGATTTTACTATTATTCTTGAATAAGTTTGGGCAAAAGGTAATGTACAGGCCTTCTCGGTCGGGTTATCTTGGTTGAGCGTCGGTCGCGCACCCTGAATTTGGGGCATGACACTTGCTTGCGTGGTTTCTGGGTCTTCTCTGTATCAGCGCATTAGAGCGTGTCAGTATGAGGACCCCTATATGCTTGCCCTTAAGGACACAATGCAACACGGCGATGCCAAGAAGGTTTCTGTTAGAGATGATGAGGTGTTGCGGATGTAGGGCCGGATATGTGTGCCCAATGTGGATGGGTTTCATGAGTCTATCCTTGAGAAGGCTCACACTTCGCGGTATTCCATTAATCTAGATGTCACCAAGATGTATCGGGATTTGAGTCAGCACAATTGTTGCAGAAGGATGAAGAAAGATATAGTAGAGTATGTGGCTCGGTGTTTGAGCTGTCAGTAGGTGAAGTGCGAGCATCAGAGGTCAGGCGATTTGCTTCAGAGACTTGAGATTCCAGAGTGGAAGTGGGATCGTATTACTATGGATTTCATTGTTGGTCTCCCACATACTTTGAAGAAATTTGATGCAGTGTGGGTTATTGGGGATAAACTGACCAAGTCTGCACACTTCATTCTGGTTGTGCCTACCTATATCCGTGAGATTGTTTTTCTCCATGGTGTGCCAATGTACATTATCTCCAATCGAGGCATGCTCTTCACATTGTATTTTTGGAGAGCTATAAGGGCTACATGTTCATTTGTACACTCAATACATAGGCCGACAAGGCCATACAAGTACCCATATACATGACATCTGTCTACAAGCCCCTAAGTGTACAAAAGATCATAATGGTCAGGATAGGGCCCCACCATACCAATCAATACATGACCAAAGCATACTGACCAAATAGGCAACTCCGGAACAAGTGGAGTGCACCAATACCTTACACTGAGCATATAGTCTACTAGGAGGACTGTCAACCTGTCTATCGGGACTTACGTGCATAAAAGGCAGTGTCCCCAGGCAAAAGGGACTTTAGTACTAATAAAGTACTGAGTATGTAAGGCATGAAAATAAGTATATAAAAGACATGAAAGAAACATGGAGTAAACGACTCAATTTGTAAGTCTGAATAGCTCAATAATCCTGAAATCTTCATAGTGTCATGTATATGGGTATAAATGTCATATCATGCATAGGTATATGCGTACATAATATCATCAAGCCTCTAAGGGTATCACATCATATCATCTCGGCCTCAGTGGGAGAAATCATAAATATATCCCAGTTGATCAGGTGGCTGGTGCATATATAACACCGTAACCTTTCCCCATAACACATCTACATATAATATACGCGTATATAACACCATTTGTGAAAGTTTCATGTTTGCTTGTTTCGTTTGTATCATATGGATCATTCCAAAAGTACAGAAGAGATAGCCTTGATATGACTTATCACAGTCTATCCAATGACCACGTTCAAATCATCTCATCGCACTTTAATCTACAACAACGATAATAGTGCTATCGTTAAGCTATGAAAGATGCAACTATCGTACAACGAATGACAAGCTTATTTATTTTTAAAACAGGCAGCATCTCCTTTGTTTTCCTTTACTTCCCCTAGTCTATAAAAACAAAAAGATTACATACGACCTTCAACTATATACTTTCAGCACCACAACACACCAAACAGCCCAACAACACAATTCACCTTACACAACATAAGTGCACAAATGTCACCATCAGACAATATGGACAACTTCTAGGTATTGTGTGGTTGCTTATTCTCCTATTTAAAACATCATCATCCTACTAAAAATATTTACCAGTATAATAATAATACAAAAATTATAACCAAGCCATTCCTCACGATTTCCAGCCATATGAAGTCATATACACAACTCGAAAATAGTCCAATAAGAGACAACAAATTCTTATACAACTTCAAGTTCTATCTTGTAATTCATCATCAAAATAACTTAACCAACGCATATATAAGCTTAAGCCCAAGAAATAGAGTGTTATACATACCTTAAATAATCAGAAACAACTCAAACCAAAGCTTCATTTAGCTTACAAGCACCCTTAATGGCATCATATCACCATATTCTCTTTTCTTCACTTAGGCTAACTTTTGAGGATAGGTCTAGGTAAAACCACCTTGGATTAGACTTGGAAACTTGGAGAGCAGTTAGAGAGGTGTTGAGAGAGTTTGGGAAATTATCTTGGTCGCAAATAGCCAAAAATGAGGCGTCCAACCCCGCAAAAATGCGAATATCTCTATACTTTGATGTCGTATCGACAAATGGTTTAATGTGTAAGCACAATAGTGTAACATATTCGCCTCAGTATTTGACTCAAAAGAACCAAACATTTTCTATAACCCGCTCACTTATTCTAACATAGAGGTCAACGGCATTGCCTTTCCATCTTGAATCAAGTGCCCTCACACAACAATATAGAGTAGTTCCACGCAATAAAATTTAAGAACAATTAGGAACTCAAGATAGAAAGAATTTTCTCACTCTCAGAAATAACATTCATATGCCACAAAAGATGAACCATAATATTGCATGTAGTGTACTACTCTACTAATCGAGTTCATTCAGTCAAGGATGAAGTAGGACTTTAATTGATTGTAATGTAGGTTGCGGGACGGGTAGGATACATTTAGATATAAGAGTGACTACACCACCCTAAGTTCTTTAATACATGCAGTCTAACATTCAAAACCCCACACTTATGTCAAACCAAAACTCCACCTTCACATCAACATACATCAACTCCCAAATTGTCTAAGCACAATTACATCAAGAGTTACCACTTATCAATTAACGTTTTTCGCAACAATACAACTATTCTTTCTTACTTTTTTCAATTCAAGTGGCTCTTACGTTTTCAAAACAGTGCACTTTTCTCCTTATTTCATTAGTTCCACGAGAGGTAAAGTTCATAACAATTTCAAAACTAGCCACCCCACACTTCAACTTTTACAAAGTTCATAACAATTTCAAGTGCTCACGAGAGGTACAAGGTTCAAATAGATAGTCAATTCAAACAAATGAGTAAAGTTTCCAATGTGGTTGCCAAAGAAACATGATTACAGGATCAAACGGGTTAACTAAGATACATAACAATTACGTGATTAAAAAAGCATAAAACTGACTCAACAAAGAAATGCCTATATCACTTCCAAGACTGAACAAAACTAATATTTTGTTTTGCAAACAAACGTGGCAAGTTCTAGACATCAAATGCAATGCATATAATAACACAAAACCTCACACACACATGGCACATAACTCACTCAAGATCGGATTATCAAGACACTCTATTGAAAGCAATTAAGTAAAGTTAAGCTCATACCATTTAAGTGGCTATTACATTTTCAAAACAGTGCACCTTTGTCCTTATTTCATTAGTTCCACTCAAAAGCCAAACTAGCCACCCCACACTTCAACTTTTACAAAGTTCATAACAATTTCAAGTGCTCACGAGAGGTACAAGGTTCAAATAGATGGTCAATTCAAACAAATGAGTAAAGCTTCCAATGTGGTTGCCAAAGAAACAAGTTTATAGGATCAAACGGGTTAACTAAGATACATAACAATTAGGTGATTAAAAAATCATAAAACTGGCTCAACAAAGAAATGCCTACATCACTTCCAAGACTGAACAAAACTACTATTTCGCTTTGTAAACAAACGTGGCAAGTTCTAGACATCAAATGCAATGCATATAATAACACAAAACCTCACACACACATGGCACATAACTCAATCAAGATCGGATTATCAAGACACTCTATTAAAAGCAATTAAGTAAAGTTAAGCTCATACCATTTAAGGCACTTATACAAGAGTGAAAAACTGAGCCTAAGTGTCACAACTAAAGCACTCACTATTCTCAAGGCATAATAAAGTCAAGAGATATTGATTTCATTTCAAATCACAACACAAGGTTTCCTACTTCTACAAAATAAAAACTAACTACACCGATTCAAACAAAACCCTTGGAAAAGAATCACGACACAAAGAAAAACCAAGGGGGAAATTGATACACTACCTAACAAAAGATTTGTTTTTGTCTTTTTCTTTCGACTTTAATCCCTTGAGAAACCTGTCGAATGATATCCATTGTCGGAAAAAAATAAAAAATCTTAAAATTTTCATGTTTTTTTCAATTTGTTTCTACTACTCAAACTAACAAAATCAAAAAATATCAAACTAACTAAAACAACAACTAAGACTAATATACATACAACATAAAATTATCCCCCACCCCACACTTTAAGTTGTGGCATGTCCCTATGGCACACAATTAAAAAGCATAAGGTAGAGGAAACTTCCCTAAATATCTAGTCGGGGTCGGAATCAAAGTCGGGATCCATTCCACACGCCTGAACTAGTGCACACATCCGTGAAGACAACTTCTTTTCAGCTTCTTGGGTTACACCCCACACTTATCGTTTTCACTCAATGCAGCCTTCTCTTTCACACCCTTCACCTTCAACTCAACACTTGCAGCTGGCTTCTCCTTTTTCACCTCATTTTCTGCATCCATCTTGAACGTTACAGTCTCTGCCCCCACTCTAAGCATGAGCTTTTTCTCATGTATATCTAATATTGCTCTACCTGTTGCTAATAATGGTCTTCCTAAGATGAGGGGTATCTCCTTATTCTGCTCCATATTCACCACTATAAAGTCTACGGGAAATACAAACTTATCCACCTATACTAAGACATCTTCAACTATCCCCTGTGGTGTTATCTATTTTTGATCTGCCAGCTGCAATGATATTGGTGCAGACCTTATCTCTCCAATCTAATTCTCTAGTTTCCTGTAAATTGACAAAGGCATTAGATTCACTGAGGCACCAGAATCACATAAAGATTTATCAAAGTTAAGAGTGCCTGAAGAGAAAGGTATAGTAAAACTCCCTGGATCTCCACACTTTTGTGTGAGTTTGTTTTGAAAGATTGCACTGCATTGCTCTGTGAGCTTGACTACTTATGTCTCTTCTATCTTCCTCTTCTTTGTAAGGATCGCCTTCAAGAACTTTGCATAAGCTTGCATTTGTGAGAGAACTTCGGTGAATGGCAGGTTTACATTAACCTATCTCAGCATATCTAAACATCCCTCAAACTGCTTGTCCAACTTTTCTGTATAGAGCTATTAGGTAAAAGGTAAAGCAGGCATGTGCTTGGTCTCTTCATTTGAGTCCTCCCTTCTTGAAGTTTCCTTCTTATTCTTTTTCTCTACTCCCTTCTTACCTTTATTCTTCTTACCATTTTCAATTTTCAGCTCCTCCGCACTTTCTTTTTCAGGTATAACCTCTTTTTGGACTGGAGTGGGATCTTTCAATACTTGCGTGCGTCTCAAGGTCACAACGTTTACCGTTTCTTTGGGATTCTTTTCAATATCAGCTGGCAAAGTACCTGGGATTCTTTCAGATAATATATTTGCAATTTGTCGCATTTCTCTATACAAGTTATCCAAATCAGTTCCAAGTTCTTTAATAGCTTCACCATGAGCATCTAATCCCTCATCTGTCTTGATAATGAAAGACTTCAACAATAATCTAACCCAGTCATAATTGGTTGTTGAGACTGACACTGCGGCCTCTCTTGAGATCGGGAGTTATTTTGTTTCCATGCATTTGTTGTACCCCCAGGTGAGCTCCTTGAAAAACCGGGGTGATTCTGACCCATTGCATTCAAATTATAGTTACCCACAACATTCACTTCCTCTATGGTATCTTGACACTCATGAGTATGGTGTCCTCTTCGACATATATCACAGACTGCATGAGGCTCGTTATGTATCGAGGCTAAGGTCAGATTCCTTATTTCTTTGGCCATGGCATATGTTTGTACCTGCACAAATGTGTTAGTATCAACCTGGTGAACACCAGTTGATCTTCTTCTTTCAGCAATCTCTGAGGGCCACCGATTTGCATCTTCAGATAACTCATCTAGAATTGTGACTTTCTCTTCTGGAGTCTTTTTTATCAATGGACCTCCAGCAGCATTGCTCAATGTTCTACGTGATGTCGGTGTCAATCCGTCCCAAAAGTCCTGGAGTAGCATCAAGAGTTCAACTCCGCTATGTTGACATTTTCGCACAATCTCCTTAAACCTCTCCCAAACTTCAAACACAGTTTCAGTCTCAATCTGATAGAAGTTATGGATTTCGCTTCTAAACTTGCCCGTCTTAGCTGAGGAGAAATATTTAGCAAGAAATTTTCTAGTCATCTCCTCCCATGTTCTAATTGATCCCTGGGGCAAGCTTCGAAGCTAATGATTTACATCATCTTTGAGAGTGAAGGGGAATGCCCTTAGGTAAACTGCATCTTGTGACACACCATTATATTGGAAGGTGTTCATGATNAGAAGTTATGGATTTCTCTTCTAAACTTGCCCGTCTTAGCTGAGGAGAAATATTTAGCAAGAAATTTTCTAGTCATCTCCTCCCATGTTCTAATTGATCCCTGGGGCAAGCTTCGAAGCTAATGATTTACATCATCTTTGAGAGTGAAGGGGAATGCCCTTAGGTAAACTGCATCTTGTGACACACCATTATATTGGAAGGTGTTCATGATCTCCTCGAAGTCCATTAGATGATTGTTTAGATCTTCGTTCTGCTTTCCTCAGAAGACACAACAATTTTGAAGGGCTTGAAGTAAGCCTTACTTCAACTCAAAATTATTAGCTGCAACTGGGGGTGGTCTCACACTTGATAACCCTTGGCCAGGAGCTATGTTTCTGATTTAGTATGCACCCAAGGGCTGATTCTGTACCATTCTCTGAGTTCTCTCTTCTTCATATGCAATTTCTGCATCTCTAATATCTTCTTCTTCAGCATCTCTTGCAGCTTTTTCTCTTTGTTGGGCTGCCTCCATTGCAGCCAAATCTACATTATTATCATCTCTGGCCATGTTTTCTTTGGTTGAGGATTTTCCAACCTTCTCTATATACTCAGGGAGATTTCTTACCTTCCTCAACTATCGCAGTTGTCTCTCTATTTCTAGCTCGTATGGTTCGAGTCATGCACCAATCTATCCTGTAGCCTGCGCATAGTCAAAGAACACCAACCGTAAAAAGAGAAAAATAAAATAAAAATAAAAATTCCTGAATTAGCACTACAAACTATTTCTAACACCATTGATTTCCAATCCCGACAACGACGCCAAAATTTGACGAGCGCAAAACACACACGTAAATATTCTCGATAAACGAATATAGTAAAATATAATATCGTATCCACAAGGATTGGAGTTAAATAGTATTTTTGTAGTTTATAGCTAGATTGCTATCCAAGATGATCAACAATTGAGATTTCTGTAATTAAAACTAAAGTTAACTAAGAATCTAAACTTTTGGCTAATGACAAACGACGCAAGTTGTGAGCAAAGAAGGTTATCAATTGGGAGCAGATAGGGTTGATAGGATAGGTGCAAGACAAATGTTGGGATTTAACTCTAGATAATTCACTTCTAATGTTCAAGTGAGTCTCTCGAATTCACTAGTTTATTAATTCAATTGTTTAGTAGAAACTCCTCTCTCGATTAAGTCTCAACCTCACAAGATAAACTAATTTAAGATCAGTGAAGATATGCACGAGATAGTAGTGGATTGGTCTTTAGGAGAACCTCTCTCGATTATCCTCCTAACTAGGTTTAATCAACAATTCAATTAGCCTCTTTCGATTACTAAGAAGAATTAATGAATTCAACCAACAAGATAGAATGCAAGAATATCACAAGTTATGCCTCTCTCGATTAAATGAACAAGTGAATATAGATGCAACGATTAAAACATCCAAAACGATGCTATACATAAAAACTAGAGTTAATATCCACAAACAAGTATCAATACACCAAATCCATCAAACCCTATAGAGAACTACTCCATAAATATGGAGCAATTCATCACAACAATATTTAAATAAAAGAAAAACATAAAACGATCTAAACTCTTGTCTTGAGTGAGGATTGAATGATGAAATCCTTGTGCTTTAGCTTCTCCACCTCCTCCTTGGCTTCCTTAGGTCTAAGATGTGTCAAAAGTACTAAAAATAACGTTTTTACATTTATTTATACTTAGTAGGGTCGTGCCCAGACACAAAAAGTTTAGTTTGATTCTGACCCCCATGAAAAGATGAGAAGAACTCCACAAAGATCACCTTAATCGGAGCTCTAGAACTCAAGTTATGCTCAAAATACTAAATAAACGCAGTAAGATTTTTTTAAAACAGAGAGAATTTTGCTTCCGCGACCAAAACACCGCACCTGCGGTCTGCCAGCTATAATTTCTGCATTATCGGACCATTTCTCGCACCTGTGGATCCAACTTCGCATATGCGAAGCACCAGCACCGGCTCTCTTCTCCGACACTAAAATGAGCATAACTCGCTCATACGATGTCCAAATTCAACAATCTTTTTGCTATGGCTCTGTAATTATGACACAGATCTAATGCTTCAATCAAAACAACAATTGGAGGTCATTTTCTTAATGTGGTAGCATTTATGCTTGAAGAAACAATGTCGAAACATCAAAAACCAGCGCAACACAACCAAAACCTATCAGGAACTCACTCGAGCTCCTCGGAACCCTGTCCGAACATACCAATAAGTCCCAACACATAACGCGGACATGCTCGAGGCCTCAAATCACATCAAACAATATCAAAAATTCGAATCGCATCTCAAATCGAACTTAATACACTTATGAACTTTCAACTTCTACAACTCGTGCCGAAACATATCAAATCAACCCGGAATGACATCAAATTTTGCATCCAAGCCTCAAATGACATAACCGAGCTAATCAAACTCTATGAATCTTAATCCGAGCCCCATATCAACAAAGTCAACTCTCAGTCAAACCTCTTAACCTTCCAAAACTTCAAATTTCCAATTTCGCCAAAATGCTTAAAATTATCCTACGGCCCTCCAAATCCGAATCCAGACACACGCCTATGTCCAAAGTCACCGTACGAAGCTATTGGAATCATCAAAATGCCATTTCACAGTCGTCTATACAAAAGTCAAACTCCGGTCAACTCTTACTGGTTAAGCTTCTAAAACAAGAATCCTTCTTCCCAATTGATCGCGAATCATCCAAAATCTGAACTCCACCACACACGCTAGTCATAATACAAAATACGAAGTTGCACGAGACCTTAAGCCGGCGAACGGGACACGAATTCTCAAAACGAGCATTCAGATTGTTACCTTTTCTCCCTTTTAAACAAATGTTCATCCTCGACCTTGCCAAGAATCGTTCCGAAGTCATCAATCACTGAGTGAACAAACCATACATATACCCGTGGGTGACCCCACGTCACCCTAAATCCATGTAATCCCGATAACACCACCTCAACTGAAGGTTTTTACTTCCACCAATAGCAATAGGCCTTAGAACCAAATTTCTCACCATCCGGTTATTTCCACAATACCTGATTCCTACATCAACACACGATATCAGCCTCAACCAGCTGCAATAATCAGCGTATACACTCACCAGATACAAACACATGACCTGACACACTACACATATGTCCATAACATCATTTCTAATCACAATAGCTGTCCATATCAGCTAGAACCCTGTTCCAAACCTCCATAACACCGACAAGGATGCAAGAAGCACGAAGACTCCTTGATTATTCACTCAAATAAAGCAGTCACACCCAACACCACTTGGGCAAATACCTCGCAAGCTAAACCCTAATAAGCACATGAATATGACTGAACATACGAGGGAACATATGAAAGAACTATCAAACAAGACCAACCGGCACAACTCCTTATCAGTAGCATACTACGAATTAATTCCACAAGGGAGAATGAAAGTATACGACAACTCACAAGGATCTCATCCTAATATAACTTCACCGCGGCACGAAGCCCGGCCAAAACATAACAAACCTCATGGAAACGCGAGAATCCCATCCTCAACTCTAAATCACAAGAAGATTACACATCATACCAACCGAAACCTTCCACTAATTCAATTTCCGCTAGCAAGGTCATAACACATACTGAACTCCCACATCGGTAGAGCATCTAATTCACAAATCGTAACCAACAACCCAGAAATCACATCAAAACCTACTGTAATGGGTAACAGAAAGTCATTCCTTGTCTTATAGCTCTCAATAATGAATAAAACAAATGTTAGACACGGGCTACCACTATAGAATCTCCCAATAGGGGTAAACACATAAGCAGAGTACAAAATCACAAAACTCACCCATATGTGAANGTAAGCCCGATAACACCACCTAAACTGAAGGTGTTTCCTTCAACCAATAGCAATAGGCCTTAGAACCAAATTTCTCACCATCCGGTTATTTCCACAATACCTGATTCCTACATCAACACACGATATCAGCCTCAACCAGCTGCAATAATCAGCGTATACACTCACCAGATACAAACACATGACCTGACACACTACACATATGTCCATAACATCATTTCTAATCACAATAGCTGTCCATATCAGCTAGAACCCTGTTCCAAACCTCCATAACACCGACAAGGATGCAAGAAGCACGAAGACTCCTTGATTATTCACTCAAATAAAGCAGTCACACCCAACACCACTTGGGCAAATACCTCGCAAGCTAAACCCTAATAAGCACATGAATATGACTGAACATACGAGGGAACATATGAAAGAACTATCAAACAAGACCAACCGGCACAACTCCTTATCAGTAGCATACTACGAATTAATTCCACAAGGGAGAATGAAAGTATACGACAACTCACAAGGATCTCATCCTAATATAACTTCACCGCGGCACGAAGCCCGGCCAAAACATAACAAACCTCATGGAAACGCGAGAATCCCATCCTCAACTCTAAATCACAAGAAGATTACACATCATACCAACCGAAACCTTCCACTAATTCAATTTCCGCTAGCAAGGTCATAACACATACTGAACTCCCACATCGGTAGAGCATCTAATTCACAAATCGTAACCAACAACCCAGAAATCACATCAAAACCTACTGTAATGGGTAACAGAAAGTCATTCCTTGTCTTATAGCTCTCAATAATGAATAAAACAAATGTTAGACACGGGCTACCACTATAGAATCTCCCAATAGGGGTAAACACATAAGCAGAGTACAAAATCACAAAACTCACCCATATGTGAAACGACATAGGAGGACGCATCCCGATAAGCAGAACCGAAACAAAATATGAATGATGCTCCTCTATAACAAATAAAAACAATACTTGTATGACATCATACGGTGCAGCGGCCTCATCCCTACCGTAGAAAGCACATCAACGGACCGAGCCCCCCCTCTTGGNGAATTAATTCCACAAGGGAGAATCAAAGTATACGACAACTCACAAGGATCTCATCCTAATATAACTTCACCATGGAACACAGCCCGGCCCAAGCATAACAAACCTCATGGAAACGCGAGGATCCCATCCTCAGCTCTACATCACAAGTAGATTACACATCATACCAACCGAAACCTTCAACTAATTCAATTGCCACTAGCAAGGTCATAACAGATGCTAAACTCCCACACCGGTAGAGCATCTAATTCACAAATCGTAACCAACAACCCAGAAATCACATCAAAACCTACTGTAATGGGTAACAGAAAGTCATTCCTTGTCTTATAGCTCTCAATAATGAATAAAACAAATGTTAGACACGGGCTACCACTATAGAATCTCCCAATAGGGGTAAACACATAAGCAGAGTACAAAATCACAAAACTCACCCATATGTGAAACGACATAGGAGGACGCATCCCGATAAGCAGAACCGAAACAAAATATGAATGATGCTCCTCTATAACAAATAAAAACAATACTTGTATGACATCATACGGTGCAGCGGCCTCATCCCTACCGTAGAAAGCACATCAACGGACCGAGCCCCCCCTCTTGGGTGCCCTCTACCCGCCTGACCTGCACCCCAAGCTGGTGGTGCAGTGATATCAGCAACTCGAGCAGAACGCATGGCCTGGATACCCCGCCGTAACACATCTATTCAAAGGTTGGGACAATATCTCACCATAAGGCTAGTATCTCCACACTCAAAGCAGCCTCTCCGCTGGCGTTGCTGTGGAAGCTGTCTGACACGGGCACTCTGAGACCCATGGATATCTGAAGCACAACGCAAATCCCGAAGTGAAAACTAACTGACTGACCCACAAAACCTCTACCATGGCGTACCTTGCCTCCAAAATAGGGACTAGTAGATCCTCCCAGTCTATGAGGCCTTTTAGCCTCCATGTCCTCTCTCTCCTAAATCTTTATGTCCTCTCCCTCCTAGTCTCGCATGCCCTCTAGTCGGCGAGCGATCTCTACCACCTTCTGAGATGGAACATCCGACTACAACTCCTGAGCCATGCTAAACCGGATATCATAGTTGAGCCCCTCAATGAAGCTGCAGACTTGCTCTCTAACTGTAGAAACCAAAAAGGTGCATGTCTAGACAAATCACTGAATTTGACGGCATACTGTGACACTATCATATTGCCCTGGCGCAGCTGCTCCAATTCCATGCGCCAGGACCCTCGAAGAGTCTGAGGAAAGTATTCTCAAGAAGAACTCTGACAACCAATCCCATGTGAGTGAAGTTGCTTTGGCCATGCTACCCAACTCGTACGTTCTCCACCACTGATATGTCACTCACTTAAGCTAGAATGTAGTAAAAACAACCCCACTCATCTCCACAATACCCTTTGTGCGGAGAAAGCGTTGGCACTCCTCTAGGAAACCATGTGCATCCTTAGAAGCCAAGCCACTAAAGGTAGGAAGGTAATACTTCTTGAACCTTGCAAGTCTAAGCTGCTCTTCCTCAGATGTTTCTGCCCTAATCACAGGATGAACTGGAAAACCTGGCTGCCCCGGCACCACATCCGAAACCTGACCAATGTGAGCCCGCTGCTCTAAGGTACGGGCGGAGGGAGTTTGAGGTCCCCCCTAGTCTGTGAAGTAGCTGGTGTAGCCGGAATCAACCCCGCATGAGCCAATATAATAAACATGCTCAGGAACTATGCTAAGGTCTCCTGATGTTCGGGGCAACAACAGTCACCAGAGGTGCCTGTCCCCCAATAGAAGCTATCGGCAACTCCTCAACTACTGCTCTGATAGGTTCTTTAGCTATTGCAAGTGCTCCTCATCGGCCTCTACCTCTACCCCTGCCCCGGCCTCTAGCAATACTTGCTCTGGGGGCAGGGTCATCAGTAACTCCAGCTTGTGTCTGCACCATGTGTGAGAGAATAGAATGACAAAATCTCAAACTCCGAGTTGTCTCACCCGACAAGAACCATAGCCGAATTTGAAGCTGGCTAGTGATGTTATTCTTCCCAACATACCGTAATCAAATCCGATAGCATTTATTCAAGGTCAAATAAGCTCATCTCATCCAGCATAAGCTGCTCGACCGACATGCCACACCAGCAACACCTTGATCCACATTTAGTGCAACCCGTGCACCAAATAGGCAACAACTCGAATGTACCCAGTAATGGAAAGAAAAACAAATAAGAGAACCGTCCCACAAGCTGAACAAATACCTCTACAAGGCGCAATTCTATGAACCCATCTCACAAAGGAGGAACAATATACATGAAATTAGAAAAAGGATCATATTCCAACCTACTCTAATGCGATGCATGACCCAATCTGAACACCGGTCCATATGGAATACCTCATGCCACGATGCTCTAAATTCAATAACCATATGCGCAATAATAACAAAAATGCAAACCTGCTCGAGGCCTCAAATCACATCAAACAATATCAAAAATACAAATCGCACCTCAAATCAAACTTAATAAACTTATCAACTTTCAACTTCTACAACTCGCGCCGAAACATATACAATAAACCCGGAATGACGTCAAATTTTGCATCTGAGTCTCAAATGACGTAACTGAGCTAATCCAACTCTATGAATCCTGATCCAAGCCCCATATCATCAAAGTCAACTATCGGTCAAGCCTCTTAACCTTCCAAAACTTCAACTTTCTAATTTTGGCCAAAATGCTTCAAATTATCCTACGGCCCTCCAAATCAAAATCCGGACACACGCCTAAGTCCAAAATCACCATACAAAGCTATTGGAATTATTAAAATATCATTTCAGATTCGTCCATACAAAAGTCAAACTCCGGTCAACTCTTACCGTTTAAGCTTCTAAAACAAGAATCCTTCTTCCAAATTGATCCTGAGTCATCTGAAATTCGAACTCCACCACACACGCTAGTCATATAATACGAAGCTGCTCGAGACCATAGGCCGGCGAACGGGAGACTAATTCTCAATACGACAGGTTGGGTCGTTACCTTCTCCCTCTCTTAAACACACATTCGTCCTCGACTGTGCCAAGAATCATTCTAAAGTCATCAATCACTGAGTGAACAAACCATACATACACCCGCGGGTGACCCCATGTCACCCAAAATCCACGTAAGCCCGATAACACCACCTCAACTGAAGGTTTTTCCTTCCACCAATACCAATAGGACTTAGAACCAAATTTCTCACAATTCGGTTATTTCCACAAGACCTGATTCCTACATCAACACACGGTATCAGCCTCTGCCAACTGCAATAACCTATGTATACACTCACCAAAAACAAACACATGACCTAACACACTACACATATGTCCATAACAACATTTCTAATCACAATTGTCGTCCATACTTAAACCCAACACTAGCAATTAACCTCATATAAGCTAGAACCCTATTCCAAACCTCCATAACGCCGACAAGGATGCAAGAATCATGAAGGTGCCATGATTATTCACTCAAATAAACAAGTCACACCCAACACCACTTGGGCACACACCTTGCAAGCTAAACCCCAATAAGCACAACATGAATATGACTGAATATATGAGGGAACACATGAAAGAACTATCAAACAAGCCCGACCGGCACAACTCTCTATAAGTAGCAAACTACGAATTAATTCCACAAGGGAGAATCAAAGTATACGAACAACTCAAAATGATCTCATCCTAATATAACTTCACCGCGGCACGTAACTCGGCCCAAACATAACAAACCTCATGGAAACTCGAGGATCTCATTGTAAACTCTAAATCACAAGTAGATTACACATCATACCAAACGAAACCTTTCACTAATTCAATTTCCGCTAGCATGGTCACAACACATGTTGAACTCCCACACCGGTAGAGCATCTAATTCACAAATCGTAACCAACCACATAGAAATCACATCAAAACCTACTGTAATGGGTAACAAAAAGTCATTCCTTGTCTTATAGCTCTCAAAAATGAATAAAACAAAATGATAGACAGGTGCTACCACTATAGAATCTCCCAATAGGGGTAAACACATAAGAAGAGTACAAAAATCACGAAACTCACCCATATGTGAAGCAACATATGAGGACTCACCCAGATAAGAAAAAACAAAACAAAATATGAATGATGCTTCTCTATAACAAATCAAAACCATGCTTGTACGACATCATCCGGTGCAGCGGCCTTATCCCTACCGTAGAAAGTACATCAACGGATCGATGCCCCCCATCTGGGTGCCCTTTACTTGCCTGACCTGCACTCCAAGCTGGCGGTGTAGTGATATTAGCAACTCGAGCAGAACACATTGCCTGGATACCCTGCCGTGACACGTATGTTCAGAGTCTGGGATAATATCTCACTATGTGGATGGTACCTCCGCACTCAAAGAAGCCTCTCCGCTGACGTTGCTTTAGAAGCTGTCCGACATGGGCACTTTGAGACCCATGGATATCTGAAGTACCGCGCAAATCCTGAAGTGAAAACTAATAGACTGGCCCACAAAACCTCTACCATGGCGTACCTTGCCTCTAAAATAGGGACTAGTAGATCCTCCTAGTCTGCGAGGCCTCTTAGCCTCCCTGTCCTCTCTCTCCTAAATCTGTATGTCCTCTCCCTCCTAGTCTCGCATGCCCTCTAGTCGGCGAGGGATCTCTACCACCTTCTGAGATGGAACATCCGACTATAACTCCCAAGCCATGCTAAACTGGATATCATAGTTGAGCCCCTCAATAAAGCAGCAAACTTGCTCTCTAACTGTAGAAACCAAAAAAGGTGCATGTCTAGACAAATCACTGAATTTGATGGCATACTGTGACACTAACATAGTGCCCTGGCGCAACTGCTCAAAATCCATGCGCCAGGTATCCCAAAGCGTTTGAGGAACAAATTCCCTCAAGATGAACTCTGAAAATCGATCCCATGTGAGTGAAGTTTCCTTGGACATTCTACCAAACTCGTACGTTTGCCACCACTAATACGCCGCTCCCTTAAGCTTGAATGTAGTAAAAATAACCCCACTCATCTCAACAATACCTATAGTGCGGAGAAAACGCTGGCACTCCTCTAGGAAACCATGTGCATCCTCTGAAGCCAAACCACTAAAAGTAGGAAGGTAATACTTCTTGAACATTGCAAGTCTAAGCTGTTCTTCCTTAGATGTTGCTGCCCTAATCACAGGCTGAACTAGAAACCCTAGCTGCGTCGGCACCACACCCGGAACTTGACCAATGTGAGCCCGCTTCTCTAAGGTGCAGACGGCGGGAGTTTGAGCTCCTCCCCTAGTCTGTGAAGTAGCCGGTGTAGCCGGAATCAACCCTACCTAAGCGAATGTACCAAAAATGCTCAGGAACTATGCTAAGGTTTCCTGAAGTTCGGGGCAACAACAGGCACCTCTGGTGCCTGTCCCCCAATAGGAGCTACTGGCAACTCCTCAACTGCTGCTCTGATAGGTTCTCTAGCTATAGCACGTGCTCCTCCTCGGCCTCTAGCAACACCCACTCTTGGGGTAGGGTCATCAGTAACTCCAGCTCGTGTCCTAACCATATGTGAGAGAATAGAATGACAAAAGCTCAAACTCCGCGTTGTCTCACCCGACAAGAACCATATCAAAATTCTAAGCTGGCTAGTGACGTTATTCTTCCCAACATACCATAATCATATCCGGTATCACTTAATCCAGGTCCAATAACCTCATCTGATCCATTATAAGCTGCTCGACCGACATGCCACACCAGCACCGCCTTGATCCACACTTAGTGCAACCCGTTCACCAAATAGGCAACAACTCGAATGTAACCAATAATGGAAAGAAAAACAAATAAGGAACAATATACATGAAATAAGAAGAAGGATCATATTCCAACCTACTCTAATGCGATGCATGACCCAATCTAAACACTGGTCCATATGGAATACCTCGTGCCACGATGCTCTAAATTCAATAGGTCGTTGGAAGAATAGTACGTAATGATGAGTCAGGGTCGATTTCCTCAGGGAGCTAACAATGGGTGTTAGAGTCTATACATGATGCGTGAAGATGAAACAACATAAATACACTTCCAATCAAGTTGGTTTTGCTAATTACTTCCATAAACTATACTACCAATGATCAACTAGAGAAATGAAACTAGAAATTGACTAATTGTTTTTGGTTGTTTTCAAATAGGTAAAAAGTCCTAGGGATGTAACCTTTGCCTAGGTGTTCTCCTAATGGGTTAATTATGTTAACACTTGTTTTAGTAATTGGGGAGTATCATAGCTCTCAACTCTAAGTTACCTACTCAATACCTCCCGGTCATGGGGTGATTTTTCCCAATTTGGCTTTCTCAAGCTCAAATGGGTATCAAGCTAAATAGTTGATATGAGCTAAAGTCGGGTTTTCCCTGTTACACCCCATGTTTTCGTACATGGAATTACGCCATAAGTAAATTGATAGAAGCTCGGAAATGAGATGTTACATTCCGCATTTTCATACGTTAAGGTTTCGTTGTAAAGTTAATTGACGCAAGATCGGGAATGAGATTATTTTGAGGTTAAAAGTATTATGCTATTTCAAATAAGGGATAAGTAAATTCGTGAAGGTGAGAGGGTAAGCAATCGAAGAAAATGAGTTTCGTCAAAATTTGTCATTTTGGGATAAAATATGGCCCGAGCTAAGATATATGGTATTTATGGACTAGTACCACACAAGGTACCACATGGACATGATAGTAAGATGTATGAAGTGTATTAAAAATAAGTAGAATTATAAGTAATTTGAGATAATTCGTAATTATGCGGGTAATTGGTTAATTATCGGGTAACGAGACATTACCTAATTACCTAATAAGTGGATAAAGATTGAAATTTCCCACCCCCGCCCCAAATTGTGACTCTTAAAGTCACATATCAAGGTGGCAAAACTTGGGAAGATTTGAGGCTAAGTGATCTAACTAGTGGGACCTACTAACTAACCCTTTTAACGGATTCATTTGAAATTGCTAATCTGCATTTTTTGGATACAAAAAATGACGGATGAGACTCAAAAAAAGGTTTTATCTTTATGGATTATATGGATTATATGGAAGATAAGCGAATTATTCTTTGAAGGAACTAGGAATTCCCTATGTTGCTTGAAATACTTCAGTTTACAATGTCATCTTTCTGTTACAGCGTAAAACGCCTACATGCCATAAATATATTGTTGGATTCTACGGTTCAGGTCTCAATTGCTTAAGGGGTCCGGGTATGTTAAGGCTATCCCTTCTTTCTTTTGGCATGATCTATACGGCACAAAATAAACGAGCAAATGCACAATTTCCATAAATGACTCTATTCATAGAAATACTAGAGATGTCTATATTCTTGATTCCCCATGTGAATTATTATTATATCTTCTGTTCATGGGTCTCAGAAAAATAGGTATTAGATAAAGTTTATCTGAAAGGCATATTGATCTTTATGGTATTCCGAGAAATTCTTATTAACGTATTTCTTATGCATTTCATGCATTTATACACGTACATTGACCCATCACCAGATGGAGTTATATACGCGTATATATGTATATTATATTTAAATGGGATATGGGAAAAAGGTTACGGCATTATATACGCACCAACACCTGATCAGGAGGTATACGTTGATGATTTTACCCAACGTGGCCGAGATGATATGGTGGGATGCCCTCAGAGGCCTGATGATGCTATGAAACATTTACCTATGCACGACATGACATTCATACGCATATGCATGACACTCTAATTATTTCATGATTTACAGAGTTATCCAGACTTACAGGTTGAGTCATTTAGTCTATATTTCTTCCATGTCTATTATGTACTTATTTATGTGCCTTACTTACTCGGTACATTATTTGTACTAACATCCCTTTTGCCTGGGGATGCTACGTTTCATGCCCGCAGGTCCTGATAGAGAGGTCGAGAGTCTTCCAAGCAGGCTATCAACTCAGTGAAAGATGTTAGTGCGCTCCATTTGCTTTGGAGTTGCATATGTGGTCGGTATGATTAGGACATGTACTGATTAATATGGCGGGGCCGTATCCCGACCTTTATAACATTTATGTAATCTTAGAAGCTTATAGACATATGTCGTGTACGTGAAAGATTGTACGGCCTTGTCGGCCTATATTTTGAGTTTATAAATGATCACGTTGGCCTATTAGGCCCGTATGTGATGTGTATATGATGATGTAATAAGAAAGATACATTACGTTGGTACTCAGTTGAGTAAGGTACCAGGTGCCCGTCGCGGCCTATCGGTTTGGGTCTTGACAAAAGTGGTATCAGAGTAGTTCTATTCTAGGGAGTCTACAAGCCGTGTCTAGTAGAGTCTTGTTTATGGGTGTATCGTTCACCACACATATAAGCAGGAGGCTACATGGCATTTAGGATTGTCACTCTGTCTTCATACTCTAGATCGTGTGGTATAGCTCAGTTGTAAGAACTCAATTTACTTAACTCTATCTTACTTATAGTACGACGATACCTACATCTAGAAAGACGGTTGGTATGAGATATAGCTGTGGATGAGTTGAGTCGGAAGAACTCAATTTTTGAATCATGCTTATGATGGATAATTATGAGGTATTCAGCAAATCATGTGTATACTAAGATGTGTAAACTTCTTGATAAGGATCACTAAGGCAAGAATGCATATCCACTCTTATGGTAAAAAGGAATAAGGAGGGAGACACAAGTTTCAGCAAGTAAAAGGAGCAAGGTGAAGAAGTGTACGAGGCGCCCAGTTAATGAAGGTTAACAGTATTTATAATTCAGGCAGAGGTATATATGCCTTTTGAGTTACCTTGAACAGTAACAGAGGCACGTACAATTGGCTACATCGATCTTAGTTATGCCCTATGGGAGCTAACAAATATGGTTTAAGAGAAGGACGAGATATTATGATCCGGCTGGATTTTGAGTGACCCAAAATAGTTGATGGATTGTTTGCATTAGTTGAAATTTCCAAAGGATATTACAAATGTGCTAATAGATCTCCTTGTGAGACACCTAGAGGGTGCACTCTAAAATAGTACAGCTAGATATGAGTACTACCAAGATAGGCACTGGAAGCCTTGAAGGGATAAATATTACCTTAGTATTGCTCCCGTCCCTAGTAGAGAAAGAATGTTAGGCAACCCGAAGAGCCAGTAGATGGAGCAAGGGGAGCTAAAAGCAAAAGAATGTCTTGTTGAAATTTTCAAAATAAAGTGTTAGAAAGAAATGTTAGCGGGAAATGAGAAGAGAGTTAATGAAGCATTATGAGTAAGATGTGATGCATGGATGGCAATGGTAGATTAAAAAATGATAGTATTACAGAGTCTATAGTCAAGTGAAGGGAAAGACGAGAGGTGACAGGCCTTGAGACAACAAAAGAGTATAGGCCATAAAGTCATATCCTCACTTCGAAAAATAAGTTCGTGACTCCAACACAACTACAGGAAGGAAATGTTAGACCCCAGAATAATAGAAATCAGTATGGGCTGGTGAACAAGATAAACTAAACATGAATTAGGGACTGAGTGACTTGATAATAGTCAGCATCATGAGAATTTCAGATTTGCGTTACAGCGATAATAGAATGGTCATTCAGGAAGACACTTCCCTAAAGCAAGCAATATGAGCAAAGTTAAGCTTAAGGGATTGTATGTGCCAGTTTCACTAAGTGTCACCATCGCGAGTAAGGGAATTTATTTGTTTTTGGTATAGAATGATTGCCGCAAGGTGAGTAAGGGTCAATTATGCTATGAAATGACGCAAAAGATGAAGAGGTAAAATATCTATAGGTAGATCTTCGTGTTGGTAAAATATCTATAGGTAGATCTTCGTGTATTCAACTCTTAGTACTCCCCTAAAGGGGGGAATATAGAGTGATGTGGCATTAGGCAAGAATTAAGTGGTTCTAGTTACTATGGAATGGTAAAGGAAGAATGCGATAAAAATGAAAAAGGAATGAGATGGAACTTATCCAAACCCTACAGATATGCTACGATTCCAGAATATTATGCAAACACGACATCAGGAAAATGAAGTAAGGGTCCCGTCCCAAGATGTTGTTGATAGATAAGGAGTCGATGTGAGATGTAAGTTAAGACAAAGGAAATAACCCAAGAAGGATTTTGCGGAATATTAATATGAGAATGGGCCATTGAGTAGTCAGTAATTGATTCAGGAAGAGCCTAGTTATAGCTAAATAGGAGGTTACAGACGAGTTAGCAGATCGTGCAAGATAAACATAGTAGAACCCAATATGGTGAATTCAGTCTTGCAAATATGACATCATGATCCTTGAGAAATATTCAGATAGGAGTGGGGGTAGTTAAAGGTACCATATGAGTGTTATTGAAGTAAAAGAGAAAGCCACTGGGAAGACACTCAAAATATTAAGTTTAGAAGCAACCCTACAAGCACACGAGCATAAACTACGGATAATTATAGGCGAGAAAGGACATCAATGAAAGACTAGCTGAGAAAGTAAGGAAGGAAGCTTTAACCTAAGCTGAGTGACCTAAGGAGGAAATGGTCTTATAACAACAGTCTCACAACAACATTGTATGCACTCCATAAGAAAATGGCACCTATTGTGGCTAATGAACAGGAAGTAAAATCAGAAGTGATATTCAAGATCATATGAGTTGTATGGAATTCCAATATGCATGGGCACCAAGATAAGCTAAGTATGCACGCAAAATAAGTGGGCAGAAAGACGAGGAAAAGTAATTCCTCACGTTTGAAGAAAGCTGAGATGGAACAAAAAGAATTATTCGGTTCATGAACCAGAGTTAGTTATGTTATGAACGCACTTGAGAGTTTGGAGTTTTATACATGCAGCATATACAGCCGTAGAAGATTCCGGTATAAGTTAAAAGAAAGAATTGAGCCTAGGTCATAGACGAAGGATTGAATTATTAATGGATTGTATCATGGATATTCCTCAGCGCCCATGAAAGGCTAAACGTAATAACTAATACCATGAACCACAGATCGGGATGTTGCTTAAGCCTACAGAAAGGCTGATCAGAAGAAGGAGGAAACTAAAGCGTTATATCAACGAAGAAAATCAAGAATTTGATTATTGGACCTAGAAAATTATAGAAATCGTGATTGAGAACACTACAGGATCACTCTTAATATCATAGGTACCAAAGGGATAGTACAACAACCATATTCTATAATGGCCTAATGATAAAGCCGGTAGTACCAGCCTCATAAGAAGTCAGTACGAAGCTTCAAGTTATGGACGTTAATTATACCTATGTGGAAGGGAGGTCATGAAAGAGATAGAAGATACGATGCGAGATTTTAAGGCAAGTAAGGTAAAGGTGAACAATGTACAAGATACTCAAAGGCAGAAGATCGTGAATAGTCCATGCTTCGGATACAAGGCTAGAAGCACTGGGATTCAATATCCAAGAACGATAGCAGCACCGTCAGTGGTGTACCTTCCAGCCTATGGTGTATAAGTACCGAAAGATCTAGTCAATAGAGTAAAGAAGAGTTAGAGACGATGTGATGTCTCGCTTAATTTTCCAGAATAACATAGGGGATCAATGGTGCCAGCAAGTTGAAGGAAGGTTGTGAATAGTATAAATAGATACGTAGAGGTCGCAAGCTAAAGTATAGTAAAGCGACAAGGTTTTATGACAGGAGTAAGGATGAGAAAGGTGGAGTAAAAAGGCGATGAGAATGGGTCAGTTCTCAGGATTAAGCACATGATAACATGAGAGCTGATGGGTTCTCTAAGTTATAGAAGGCTCAGTATAGCCTGAATAAACCCAAAGGAGTCTAAGACTAGTAGCATTTAGAAGAGATGGAATGCTGCCCTGGTAGTGAAATGAAGGTGTAATTGTAACAGATAGAAGATAACGGTTGGGCCTTTGACTGAATAATGATTTGAAGAAAGAAACAAGGGAGAAGGAGAAAAGATTTCGCTAACGTGACAAGATTGGAATACCCCCATAAGGCGAATCACATCGAGATACTATGAAATATGATTACGGAAATCACTTCAAATATTCCTCGATGCAACGTAAGCCCTAGTGGCAAGGTTTTACGTTAGAAGGTTCAAATTATCAGTGGTATATTGTAGATCAATATTGAGGCAAATCATAATGGTTGGACAAAAGTCACAAAGTATAAGTTGAGATTAAGTCATCATTCTTCAGATAAACAGTAACGAGGAAGCATTAAAGGACTTAGTTTTATACATATGGGATAAGCAACAAGAGTAAGCTGGAATTTGGTAGCAGACCTCCGCAACGATAGATCGAAGTAAGAATTATGGTATAGTATGGCTTAAAGCCAATGACACCCAGAGGGATAGCTTGACATAATTTTGTATATGTACACAATGTGAAGCCTAGAGATTGGCTAAAAGCTGGAGGAAAGAGAAAAGAAGAGTCGTATAGGCGCACATACAGAGTTAGAGTCGTAAAGGCTGCATGATAGAAGGTAGCAATAGTTATGAGATTAGAGGGATTCCGACTACAAGTCGTGGTGTGAGAAGGAGGCTTAAAGGGGGGAATGCCCTGGCCTTTGGGATTCATTCACAGATTACTCGCCCAGATGGCAAGAGGAATACTAAACTATTCGCAAGAGCTATGGGTTATGAGAATGATAAGTGCATCAGTCAACATTGGAGGACGAATGTTCCAAAGGGGGGAATGATGTTATACCCCATATTTTCGTACATGGAAGTACGCCATAAGTAAATTGATATAAGCTCGGAAATGAGATGTTACATTCCACATTTTCGTACATTAAGGTTTTGTCGTAAAGTTAATCGACACAAGCTTGTGAATGAGATTATTTTGAGGTTACAAGTATTATGCTATTTCAAACAAGGGATAAGTAAATTTGTGAAGGTGATAGGGTAAGCAAATCGAAGAAAATGAGTTTCGGCGAAATTCGTCATTTTGGGATAAAATACGGCCCGAGCTAAAATACATGGTATTTATGGACTAGTACCATACAAGGTAATTGCCATGATACTAAGATGTATAAAGTGTATTAAGAATAAGTTGAATTTTAAGTAGTTTGAGATAATTCTTAATTATTCGGGTAATTAGTTAATTACCGGGTAACGGGACATTACCTAATTACCTAATAGGTGGATAAAGATTGAACTTTCCCACCCCCACCCCCACCCCCACGTGGCAGCAAGATTAGCTTAGAATTTTGACTCTTAAATTCACATATCAAGGTGGCAAAACTTGGGAAGATTTGTGGCCAAGTCATCTAACTAGTGAGACCTACTAACTAACCCTTTTAAAGGATTCATTTAAGATTGCTAAGCTTCATTTTTTGGATACAAAAAATGACGGATGAGACTCAAAAAAAGGTTTTATCTTGATGAATTATATGGGTTATATGGAACATAAGCCAAAGATTCTTTGAAGGAACTAGGAATTCCCTATGTAGCTTGAAATACTTCAGTTTATAATGTCAGCTTTCTGTTACCGCGTAAAATGCCTACATGCCATAAATATATTGTTGGATTCTGCGGCTCATGTCTCAATTGCTTGAGGGGTCCAAGTATGTTAAGTCTATCCCTTCTTTCTTTTGGCATGTACGACACAAACGAAACGAGCAAATGCACAATTTCCATAAATGACTCTATTCATAGAAATACTAGAGATGTCTATATTCTTGATTCCCCATGTGAATTATTATTATATCTTCTGTTCATGGGTCTCAGAAATATATGTATTTGATAAAGTTTATCCGAAAGGCATATTGATTTTTATGGTATTCTGAGAAAATCTTATTAATGTATTTCTTATGCATTTCATGCATTTATACATGTACATTGACCATGACCTGATGGCGTTATATACGCGTATATATGTATATTATATTTAAATGGTATATGGGAAAAAGGTTACGGCATTATATACGCACCACCACGTGATCAGCTAGTATACGTTGATGATTTTGCCCACAGTGGCCTATATGATATGATGGGATGCCCTTAGAGGCCTGATGATGTTATGAAACATGTACCTATGAACGATATGACATTCATACTCATATGTATGATACTATAATTATTTCATGATTTATAGAGTTATCCAGACTTACCGGTTGAGTCATTTACACAATATTTCTTCCATGTCTATTATGTACTTATTTATGTGCCTTACATACTCGGTACATTATTCGTATTGATGTCCCTTTTGCCTAGGGATGTTGCGTTTCATGCTCGTAGATCCTGATAGACTGGTCGAGAGTCCTCCAAGTAGGCTATCAGCTCAGTGGAAGGTGTTAGTGCTCTCTATTTGCTCCGGAGTTTCTTATGTTGTCGGTATGATTAGTACATGCACTGATTAGTATGGCGGGCCCCTATCCCGACCGTTGTAGATAGGGGCCCGCCATACTAATGGTACAGCCTTATCTGCCTATATTATGAGTTTATAAATGATCATGTTGTCCTATTAGGCTCGTATGTCACGTGTATATGATGATGTAATAAGAAAGATACGTTACGTTGGTACTCGGTTGAGTAAGGTAATGTGTGTCCGTCGCGGACCATCGGTTTGGGTCATGACATTCCCTATCTCTAATTCAAACCCTTTAGTTTGGCTAGTCAAATCCTTAATTGGCCTAATTTCTTGTTAGCCATGTTTTCCTAGACTAGGTCCCTCTTTCTCAAGTAAAGAGCAAGTCAAAAAGGCATTAATCAATGTTTGCAACCATTAATTATAAAACTAAAGCATGAACAAGGCTAAATAACACACAACCAATCATAAACAAGGGTTAAATAAAATACCCATAAGGTTTACACACTAGAGTTGGGTTACAACCCTAGTAAGAATCGAGCTACTCATAGTAGAAAATGAAGAAAACAAAGAAGAAACACTAATTAAAGTTATAATATAAAATTGAAATGATAAACTATGATGTTGTTGTCCAAAAATGATCACAAATTACCCAAAATGGTAAACTACAATGGCTACAGCTAGGAAAACATCAAAACATGACCTTAAAAAGTGATTCCCGTCAAAACAATGCCCTTCAGGAGGTTCTGCTGGCGCATAATTCCATGTGCAGTTCGCACAATTTCATGTGCGGTCCGCACATTTCTTGAGTCTACAGGTTAGGAGATTCTGGAGCCGCACAATTTGATCTGTGGCTGCACTTTAGCTTCTTCGGCCGCACAAATCATGTGTGTTCCGCACTTCTGGCAAGGCTTCATTCTTGGTCTTTCGCCCACTCTATGGACTTTTTGAATTATTGTCAGTGCAACCATATTCTGCAGCCGCACTTCTTTTCAATCACTTCTACGATTCTACATAAGATCTGCGGCCGCAGAGAGAATTATGCGGTCCACACTTCTGGTCTGTTGCGCCCCTTCTTTCCTTGTGAGCTGGAACACTCCTTTTTGAGTTGGATTTCTTCATTAGAGTCCAAATATCCAACATTCCTGGAATTTGCACACTTCGATTAGTTTTGGGAACATAAATCAACACTTTCAGGCTAAAACTAAACCAAGAAGTTACTAAAAGGTTGTCAAAATTCACACTTATCAACTCCCCCAAACTTAAGGCTTTGCTTGTCCTCTACCAAATAGATTAGTTCCCACCTCCTCAGAGTGAAAGGTCATTTCAGCGAGTCAATGGTAAGCCATCCATACTCAGTTGGGACCGGCAATTACACACAACACTCGTGCATTGTCAACAAGTTGACCATTCACATATCATGCACCTATAGTTCTAGTGGGACATTTGAGCTTCAACAATTAACTTTACTCATCGAGGACTCTTGTTCTATTATGTAGATCATGGTGGAATCCAAACTTTCTTCCTCAACCTTCCATTTGCCAAGTTATCTATAAAGGTTAGCACTCACTCTTAAGATCAATAAAAGGTTTACTCTTCTCTCACAACAGAATGTCTCAAGTGCGGCTTCAAGTACCATAGGCTTGCCCTGGATGTACATCACCACTAATGTAAGCTTACTCGGTTCAAAATCAAGTAGGACTTATTTCGGGTTATAATGAAGGATTTTGGATTCGGGTAGGATACCATAGGGTTAAGTGGTTACACCTTTCCTTAAGCACTCCATATTTTCATTTCTTGGCTCTCAATTACCGATTCTTATAGGCATTTTCTTTTTCTTGGGGGCTAG
Source organism: Nicotiana otophora (assembly GCA_000715115.1). Lineage (NCBI taxonomy): Eukaryota > Viridiplantae > Streptophyta > Magnoliopsida > Solanales > Solanaceae > Nicotiana > Nicotiana otophora. The sequence continues at coordinate 22,025 of AWOL01S0003186.1, read as the reverse complement.
AGAGACTTGACATCACACTTTCTCGTGTATTTCATTATTTTGCTCCACACCCGTGGATGTACTATCTCCCCCTCTATTATCTTTCTTGCATTTTCTCTTTTTAGTTTTTTCTGTTCTTTCTCTTTTCTTGCCTTCTCTTTTCATAGAAATCATTTGTTTTGTCATTTTGGCCTTGTTACCTTTTTCAAATTCCTCAACTCTCCCTCATTATGCCTTAGGCCACTTATTTTACAAGAGTGTTAAGGAAGGTTCGGGTGCCAAGAGAGGATCATGAAAAAACGGGTAAAGGCTTATACCATGCTTATCAAATGAGAAAGGCTAGAAGCTCAAAGGGGGTTGACTAGGGATAACAACATCGGTTGGATATAGAAGCTCAAACGGACCAAGGAAAGCCTACAATCATTTCCCAAACCAAGAAAACTCAGGATTTCACCTTGAAGCACATTCGGGAAAAGTTCCAGATCATTCGCACGGGTACCTGGACTAGCAAAGAAAGATCACCTCACCCCTCACTTAACTAAACCTTAAAAGAGGTTAGAGTCGAGAGACTACAACAACCACAATCAAGTTAAAGATCACTATGGCCCAATAAACCACTCAATGATTACCAAAGCGAACTCAAGAGTCTCAAAGTCACTAACTA